>JAGVSQ010006891.1:0-15852 GCA_022683975.1 Rhyacophila evoluta | reverse complement strand
GGTCGCTAACAGTGATCTCACATATGGGAGTTTACCAGTTTTAAATAGTTTAGAAATTAGTATAAGCAATAATATCAACAAACAAATCTAAATATTTGTCGATAGTCATCACATTTAGGATTGCACAGGTCTGGTACACATCGATTTACTAAAAATGTGACATCATTAACAGTGTTTATCATTTTTTAAGAAGTTATCAAATTATTATAATAACTTTAGATTAAATATTAATTACTAAATTAGTATAATAACAAAAACTTTTATTCTGAATATTATAAAGCAAGAAATAATTTGTGTGTGTCTATTTGTCACAAAAACTTCTCTAAAACGGTAAACAGTAGCGACGTAAAATTTTCACATGTCATTCTGGTTGCTATTTCTAGGTCAACTGTTTTACTTTCAACTTCAAAAATTGTTACCCATAACCAATAAGAAACTAAAGAGATTATATGAAATAAACATATTTTTTTAATGACAGGATGAATAAAATTACTTTGCATAAAGAATGCGTTTGAATCTATCGTAACCAGCTAGTCAATGTGTATAAATAATGATGCGTTTTAAAGTTATACAAGTCAAAGTTGTATAAATACACATATTTATTTATCAGCACCACAGCTCCAGAAAAGCATATTTGACAAAATATATTGGATTGTATGCTCAGATAGTATTTGATTCGTGTTTGAAATAGGTCTTTTTCAATTAAAACTTTATTTATTGGTTTCTTATATTCAAACAACAGTGAAATTCAATTTAACGAAATATTTCATTTATATGTAAAAAATTAAATGCACGGAAAAGCCATTTCTTGCTGTGTTATTATAGAGTAGGAAAAATCGTCGAGTTTCAATCCATCAGTTCGGATTAACATTTCTAACGAATGCGTTGCGTGATGAAAATTCCTTAAACTTAAAAGCTAGTGTTTGTTCACAACTCACTGCACGTATTTGAATTTCATTTTTTTTAAATAAAAATCACTTGTCTGGCGATAATTTCCGTACGTTTGAATAATATTAAAAGCTCTTTAAAAAAGCTGCGGAAGTTTCAAATATATAACTAAACGAAATGTTTTTTAAAAGTCGACAATTTTTTTACTTTGATTGCTTAGGTAAAAATATATCAAAAGTTGCCGAGCTTTTTGGGTTGATGTGCAGAAATGCCGTTTTTTGTGTCAATGGTGATAACATAAGAGAAACACATGCCAGAGAATTAGCTGTCTAGACTCCAAGCGACACGTGCAATATTCTAAACCTTGTCGATTTTTTTTTTCAATATTAATTTCGGATTGTTGTATCCAATAATTCTCGCCAACTAACAAAAGTCAATCAATTAGATTTCGGCTACCAAAGTGTTAAATTGTTCCGATATGATTACGGAAAGATAAAATATTCTTGTTACATTGTACGTAAAACAATTGGGTTAAAAAGAAGACCTTTTTGTAGTTTACGTAAATATAACAATGCACTCTTCTCTCTATATATATCAATTTCTCCTCTTACTTTGGTGTGTCCGCTTCAAAAGTGAGACATATAAGCCTACTTAAAGATTCATCTTGACATATTTTATATCCACGAGACTTGGCTGTCAGCCAATCGCTCAATTGCAGAACTAGTCACGCATACTTTTTTTAAATCCAGCTGCCGGATTTTAAGCCGCAAAATTTGAAAAAAAAGCGTACGCTCAAAGACATTTGGCAATTGTTACTAGTTATAAAGAAAATTGGTTTTAAATTCATAACTATATCTAAACTTCCATTGATACATTCCATTGATAATCATTTGCGATCTGATTTTCTCTATTCAACATAATTATGGATGTTCATAAGATATGTATGTGGTAAGAGCACAGCTGTATACTCTCGAGAGATATGTATGTATTTATTTTTACTATGTCCGCTCCGAAAGTAGAGCAAATGGATCTCTGCAATCTGAAGACATGTAGTGACAGATTATTTTTCTCAAATCAATGAACATCCAGTACCGCATTTTTGGTTTTGTTTTTAAATCTAGCATATGTGGGAATCGAGCTGGCAATCTACGTCTCCGAAGCACGCATACCAACTTTTCAGCTATGTATACACATACACATAATCTTTAGAGATACGTTGCTGCATGATACTGAAAGATACAGCTTGGGTCATGTGAATAATGATGCATTTAAAAGTCTTATAGTTTCAACCATTAGTGTATTATTTTCGTTATGAAGTAACGAATAAATATTCTATAGAAAATTGATTTAATTTATAAATCATTTCAAAAGCTCAAATAAAATTTAAAACTAAGTGACTTAGACTCCAAAAATTCATAATCTTAGCCAGTCTTCAGTCAGCGAGGCCTCTGGTTTATAAATAGTCAAGATGCAGAGATTTACCGAGAGAAGTATTCGAGTTCAGCCATCACACGGGTTTGCTTTTAACGTTATACACATAAGGACAACGCAATACGTATACTCAAGAGATGTGAAAAGATACCAAGCTTTCATATACACTATGATCATTGAATGAATACACCTTGTGTGTGATAACTGACCGCTTGTTTGTATTAGCATTCCGCTCTTTTAGAGACGTGACGACGCTCTAACATTTTGTTAAATAAATAGTTTTTATAGCTGAATAAAAATTACCATGTTTGTTGAAAGACGTGCGTATGGATCTGTATGGAAATGTATTTATTGTCTATCTAAATCGCACATCCTATCAATTATTTATATCACGTGTTTTGGTATGCATACCAAGATGCAGTAAAATCATAGTAATATAATATTTATGCAGTAACGGTACTCGAAACATTGGACTTTGAGAGATTCAAATATGTGAGCTTTTATCCACTTAACAACAACAGCTGACTTGTATGCATAATGTGTATCCATTCGTTAATACATATCCTTAATAAGATGTACAAAATTACAGTCTAAGAAGGCCCCTTTATGCAAAAAAAAATGTATGCCATCTGTTCACATATATTTATTAATTTATAACTTGTAGATATTAAACACTCCACTCCTTTTCTAACTAACACACGCTTGCTTGTATTGTTTTAATATTATTGAAACGTACAAATGTTAGAATAAAAATTTAATGTCACTTATAAAAGGCAACCATATTCTTCGGGCACCCTTGCACGGCGCACAATCTAGCCATCAGCACAGCGTGGCCCTGATTATTTTGGTGCCACGGTGATTTTTGTATATTGCAGCCCGTCTCTCGAGTTGAAAGAAGAATAAATAAAATACATACATAATAAACTAATAAAGATTTTCAGGAATGCCGCAATATTACAATTTGAAAGATAAACAGATAGTGATATTAAGTGTATCCGTAGCACGTGTCCCGGTTCCAGTGGTGCTATATTATTTACGTATGAGCGGGTTTTCTCAGCCTTTGTCAGGTATAGTAATTTATCTTGGTTTGATAATATCGAGAGTAAAACATATACAAAGAAATAATGATTTATAATAATTTATGAATAATTTTAATTTTTTATAAAACATGTTACCTCTTAAAGTAGGGCATATGGATCTACATAGTTTGAATATACCCACTCCGAAAGCGAAGTGAAGATTAAGATGATACATGAAAATTATTCGTTGCTAAAGAACACGGCTTAAATTCTCATGGAATTACATTTTTAATTATTTAAAATATGGGAATTCATATGGGAAATTAATCGGGCAGTATGGGAATGGATTATGTATGAATCGAGTGGTTGAGTGAAAAAAATTAAAAAAACAATATATTAAATAAGTAAGTCTTCATATTCTGGAGATTAAGTGTTGGTAATTTTTAAAAATATATTAATTATTATTCTTATTACAAGTAACTGAGGTAGCATAATTGTTAAATAAAATAAAGTCGTAAAAGTTATGAAATATGTTTCTTTTATCATTGTCACGTTAAGTAGTTAAAAGAAAAAAACATTGAAAACATTGGACAATAAATAATAAGAGTACCGAAAAAATATGAACAAAGTAATTTAGATAATAAATTTTAAAACTGCCTAAAAAGCTTATGAAGAGCTTTTTTATGGAAGCCGTCAGTTCAACCCAAAAACGTATGTCAAAGAAAGTCGAATCTTCATTCCCATCGTGCCACAAGGCTCGTGAAACAAAAACACTTGCATCACTGTCTGCTGTGCATCTGAACTAATCAGCGAGAGAGAGACGTGTTTCTTTTAAAGATGAGAGAAGAGATAATGTGCCAGAAGCAGTAAGCTACATGGCACTCCAGTGATAGATTTATGGGAAAAGGGACTTTTAGAGGAGGTAAAGGAATGGGGCGGTAGGGGCGAATGAAACCTTTTAAATGAGAGCGCATGATGTAATGATAAGAAAGAAAAAAACACATATAACAGCTGCATTGATAATTTATATAATTATTATACCATCCATAATTTCTGAATCGGCTTCTTCTGTATTATATAGAGGTATTAATTGATGATCATTCTTAATCCTTGTTTAAAATATATATAACATACTTAAAAAAATAATTTATATTTTCGACTGAGAGTAATCTTAAAAAATAATTCAAATCAAGCTTTTACAATTACATCTGGATTTTAATTGTGGGCACTTCTTTCGATATCTTCAAATAAACATACGACAACGCATTAAATGTGTATGGCTAATTTTTGGCATTCGAAAAATTAAACTATTGTTATAATTAAATTAGCTACATGAATCTATATAAAATTAATTAATACATACGAATAGCAATATTAAAAGTGATTTGATCTTCTAAAAGATTATATCTTTAAAAAGTATTATTTAAATTTGAATTACAAATTAGAATACGAGACAAGATAATATATTATTAATATTAAGCGGGAATTTCCCGGATTTACCGGACCATGCTTACCGAGAACAACTCTAACTCTAACTACTAATCATCTATATTATTGACATAATATTTAACTGTGAGAATTTACATTTATGCAAATCAATTCACAGACACTTCTAAATATGCTCTTCATCTACCTACCCCGTCCTTACACCTGGTCTTAATCGGGCATATCCCAGAGCTTTGATATCGAATAGCGGTATATTTTATTCTACTGGAATGTCCCAGGAAAACGTAGAAATTACACGAGACTTAGGTTACCATGCATTTAAGTGTGCTGAAGTTAAAAAAATATATATAATTAAGTGCTACTTGGTGTAGTAACTTTGTGAAGAGAGCCTATTGGACCATACATTTAGATCTGTCTATGTTATATTAGTCTCTGGTGCGTAAAGGTTAGCGTACACGCCTAGCGATCCAGGAAATGTAGGCTTGATTCCCAAATGTGTCAGATTTTTTAAAAATCCAAAAATGCAAGACTAGATGTCTATTTTGGTGGGCAATTGACAAACAATTCTCGTGATAAATATCAAACATGGCTACACACTGTGAAGTTCCATATGCTCCACATTTGGAGGGAACATGTTATAGAGATAGAGATGTTATATTAATCATGCATATTTCAAATGTATTTTTGACTGTTACAATATATCGGTATTTTTTCGCTTATATTTATTAAAATCAATTCGTAAATACTGTTAAAATCTTAAGTGACATCTTCAACAGTTCACACATCCAAAGTGGTACAAGAGAATTAATTGTGACAATGTAATTAATAATATGCATTTCCACACACTGCAATTGTATATTATTTAGATTCAGTTACTCAAATAACAAACTTAGACACGACCTGTCGCCAAACTCAAATTCCAGACGTCAGGATATAGAGTTTCAAAGCAACACTTCATGTATGTCACGAAGATTTACAATGAAACTTCAAAAAGTATGCAACGTAATATGCATTAAATATTAATTGTAGAGAAATCGTGTTAAATTAAACGCAGTCCTGATGAGTATTTAAAAGATATAGTAACTTGGACCGGATATCATGTCGACTGTGAAAAAGAAAAAGTACGAAACTTTCAGTTTTTTTCAAAATAGCTTTTTTCGATTATCACAATTTATACAATTTAATACACGTTCTGTCAAGCTGCAAATGCCGAATGAATACCTAAATTTGGCTTTTAAAATTTTAAAAAAGAATGGCCTGTCATATTTGTGACCAGGAAAAAAATCTTCTATCACATCGTCTTCAACGGAAGCGTAGTTGGTAGCGCGCGCACCTAGCATTCCGGAGAATGCGGGTTTGATTCCCCATCTGTCGGATTTAAAAACTTAAAAAATACAGGATTGGATGGCCAGTGACTTGACCAATTGTCTGACGAACAATTCTCGGGAAAAATAATCTGTCAAGACGTCTTCACATTGCGAGATCTATATACTCCATTTTCGGGATGGATATCTTAACATTGAGTAGATCCATATGCTCTACTTTGGAAGCGAATATATGGTATATGAAAGAATAAGAACATTTGTTTTATGGGTTTTTCTCAAATAACCTACTAAATTTAAAACAGATTGGGTAGATGAAGCAATAGTTTTAATTTTCGCGCACTTTAAAGTAGTGTTTATTTCATAGTTTGGCCCAAAATCACTTTATTAAAGTTGTATGCCTTTTGTAAAATTTGCTCTCTGTGGCTCACGTTATTTTTCCTTACCACAATCGGTGTGTTTTATATCTAGTAAATAGTAATAAAGAATCAAATTTTTGAATTTGACAGATTTTTAAACGAGAATTAGTTGTCTGTCAGCTTACATTGTATTGAGTATATAGATCTGCAACAGCATTTTAAAAAATCCTGTAACTACGAGATTCTCACTCATAATCTCCGGAGTACCAAACATGCACGCTAAAACTGGAGGAACTAAGAAAAAACACGATATCTACATAGGGAACATAAGATATTGTATTTCTACTTAGCACGGCAGGATAGGACGGGAAAAAATACGACCAATTCACTTTTCTTCTTTTTTTACTCTCAATAATAATGTTCGATTGATTCAGAACGTGATTCCCGTTTCTTAGGAACAAAGAATATCCGGGAAATGTAGCCCCTAGTTGCAATAGTACACGATAAGCTCGTTGCTTGAAGATCATTAGTGCATGAAAAGACTTTTTGAAACATACTATACAATATAACCAAATGTGTATCATAAAGCTTGCACTGATATAAAATAATATTGATACTTATATAATAACGATATAAATGATAAAATAAATATTTCATTTATATAAACCCCGATTTGTTTCTTATTAACCAATTGACGTGAAATCGTGCAACAATATACTGATGCCATTATTGCTAACAAGGCTTAGATATTTTGATAGATATAAATGATTTAGTTAATACGTATTATGGTAATAATAATGTATAATTAAGTAGCTTAATTGGATATAATTTAATTGATTTTATCTTAATTTATGTACGCAGAAATAAACACGAGTAACCCACTGACTTTCTCACAACATAACGGCATAACCGCTACGAAATAATATCTATGCAAATATTATTGGCAATCTTAAATGCGTTTACTTGTTTGCTGTAATGTTTATATGGACATTATTAAATAAAATAAGCGTAATATATGAAAGGACTTCGAATCAAATCCAGGGGCGTGCGTTCCTGGAGTTCAGGATGTATTTATAACCCCCTAGATTATTAGAAATATTTTTTTGTACATTCCATTTTGAAAAACCACACTGCTGGCATAAATAATGAGTGTGTACATTTTTTGCTTTCCCTTCCACCACCCGTCTCGTATCTATAACCGTTATTCGGGCGTATACCGTGGCGTACCAAACGTAAGCGCTCTTTAAATTATTCCAAGACTTTACTTGTCGTGCACTAGAGTGTGCGTGATTCTCGTTTTATACATTACATTCAAGTTTTCCCTTGTGGTAACCAAATCAGATTAGCCGATGGGTCCAATTTCTGGAAGAAAATACTTCCTCTGCAACGATGAATAATAAGATGGGCAGTTTTAGTCATTTAAAAAAAAAAATATTCAAAAACACGTGTTCCGTCAAAAATTCGTAATGCGATTATTTATATTTATACACGTAATTAGCCGTATAATTAAATATAAGTGCCAAGAATATCGTGTATTTCTTTTTTATTACTTAGCGATTTTACGAAACCAATTATTAATTGTCTGTAACGTGCCTAAATTGCGATTAATTTTGTTTAATTATTGGTTGCAGCACGGTATAAGTTACACATCTCTGACAGCGAGTGAAATAGAATTGCAAGATAATAAAAGAGTGAGACTCATTCGTTGTTAATTGATTTAGTACAGGGAACGTCTGACTTTATCGAGTCCCGCCATGTGAAAGGCAAGTGACGTCACGAGTCACGTATAAAACGATTTGCAAAGATCCAGCGTGCATAAAACAGTTACACTGAAAAAGATCGAATTAAACGCATTCAATTTTAAATGTCTGCACTAATTATTTTACCGTTTTAAAAATTCATTCTTCCAATGTCAAAATTATGTTTATATCCCATGCCCGCTCTTAAAGTGGAGCATATGGATCTATAGAGAGTAAAAATGTCCACTCCTAAAGTAAGAATATATGGATATCCGCAATAAGAAGGCACATAAATCTTGATTAATTTATTTTTAATACCGGGACACACTGTCAAATTAAGTAATCGCCTCTCGATATCAAAGCTCAGGTAAACGCCTGATTAAGCCCAGTTATAACGACGAGGCGGGTGGATGGTGGGCACATAAGTAGATGTCTTGACATATTAATTTTCACAAGAAATTGATTGTCAGACAAGGGCTCACCCAGTAGGATATAGTCCATTTTTTTGATCATGCAGATGTGGGAATCGAGCCCGCATTTCTCAAGTGTTTGTTTTTGTCTATACATAAAACAAAATATTACCAATTTTCCACCATATCTTTTGTAAATTTCATAACATGTCTATATTATTGTCTCCTTCTACAATACATAGGTCGTTCGTAGTTTTATTTTTTCTCCATCATGGATATGTTATAACGTTACTCGAAGTAATACGACTGCTAACAAGATAACTGCGCATCAACTTAAATAAATGCTTCCAATTATTTGTTTAGTTTTTTGTTATTTTGTTGTTTAAGTTTGCGAATGAAATAAAAATTCGTTGAATATTGTCCAACACATAAATAAATGCATATTTTACGATAAGCATATTAAATGTGAATTAAACTCCTTTTTAACGAAGATATTTGAGCGTTGCAAGCGGTATTTTTTCTATCAAAAGCTATTTTTATAAGCTTTTATTTATTAATGTTATAAATACAATACAACGAATGTGGATGAAATAATCATGCTCACAAAAAATTATATTCGAAAATTTGAATGATATTATAAAATAAGCTCAAACTTTTTAAAGGCTTCGGATAAAAGTTCGTCTAGTATAAATAATGGTAATCTTCTTTAAAATACAGCATAATTTTTATTCTAACATTTTATTATAATATTTAAATACATAGAAGAACCAATAAAGACTACGCCGAACGTCGAACTAAAAAGGTGTATAAATCAACGTAAATGTAAATGCTCATGCCCTTTTTTATATCTAGCTTTTAAAACAATTCTAATAGCTTTTAATCATATGTAAGAATGCCAGTATATTTACGAAGTTCCGTTGAATATCTTCTAGAACAATGTGACAAACTGTAATAATTTTCAACGTAAAAAGTGTAATTTAAAAGTCAAATCGCTTCTAGAGACTATTAAGTTTTTTTAGCCACTCGTCATTAAAAATGACATATCGCCCATGACAAAACAATACCTCGTATGTCACACGAAACAAATTTTACAGACGATAAAAAAATCATTATTATTACTTCAAATTCCATATCTTTATAATATTAAATCAACTCATATTTTTAATGTTGTTTTAAGATTGAATAAAATACGAAATTATTTATATATTTATTTTTATACCATGTTCGCTTCCAGCTTGGAACATATGGATCTACACAATGTGAAGATATCCACTCCAAAAGTGAAGTATATGGATCTACGCAATGTGAAGACGTCTTGACAGATTATTTTTCACGAGAGTTGTTTGTCAGACAATTACTCAACGCAATGGAAATCTAGCCCTGCATTTTCGGATTTTTTTATAAACCGACAGATGGGGCTTCGAGCCCGCATTCCCCGGATCGCTAGGGGCGCACGCTACCAACTACCCTACCGGGGATGGCGATTTGATGATAATGCTTTAATGATACTAATTATAGATACGATCTAGTATTTTTCTTTGTATTTGTTTACCGATGGCTTAATCTACATACCAGCTCACTCCATCCACGGTAAAAAAACTGATTTTGTTCCAATTGTATTCAGTTTATTTTTTTCTATCACACACATACCACACAAAATTGACCCGGAAACGCCAGCCAACTCCATCCAGTAAAATACACATTCAGCAGAGTGTTTTGTTGATCCTGAACATTTGACACAAATGGAGTTGACTAGTACGCAGATTAATACAATCGATGTGATGCATTGTTTTGTCATAAACGATAATATTTTACACAAAGAATGATTGTAAACCGGTTTATATACCGGGCATCAAACTGTGTATATTTATTTCAAATCGGTGACTTTTATTATTAAAGTAGATATATTTACAAAATTAAGTATAATTATTAAATAATAAAATCATGGTGACTACATTTTAGTAGTACTGTTGAAATAATTCAAATAACAAGATTGTAACTTAGATATTTTATCGAGAGTTGAATAGGTATAGTTAAGTTGTATGAAAAATATGCTGACTTTATCAGTTCAACATCAGAGCAATGTGACAGTCTCCTTTCGTGGATTGATTTATAAATGTATGTCTCAATTCTGGCACCTGTTCGTAATTATCTGCGTAGTATTGACAATTTTCTATTAGTAATTATTACAAACCAAACGTACACAAGAACAATTACACAGTCAAGTTGTCCGATAGGCAGTGACGGTTCGTGAATTGAAATATTGGTATAGTATTGGATGCGTACGATAATTAAAAAAAAAAGCAGCAGATTTCGTTCACGTGGAAATTCCGTCTTGACAATGCTCTGCAAACTATAATAATATAAAACCATCGGTTTCCAACTCGGGAGACGCGGCAATTGCACAGGGGAGACGCCAAAGTTAAAAAAAAATGAAAATTATAAAAAATAAGGTGTCTGTTTCTGTATATGTATCGAAAAAAAATATTTTTGGGAGGCGTAGTAATAAAAAGGTTGAAAACCGCTGCATTAAACGAACGCTTGATTACGTAGAGAGCGTCCGTGTTGTCAAACTGACGCTGCCCGAATCAGCAGCTCCCGTAATATAAAACATACTTTAAAAAGTTATATAGAAAAACAAAAACGGGAATATTATAAGTACAAGTTGTAAATTCCAAATTTCCAATCATATTTTTTTATTATTAATTTTTATGGGCGTGCTGCATTGTCATAGTCCCTATACACGTGCCGCCACTGATGGTGGGTATATAGTTTAAAATTCGCATTAAGCAGTAAGCGTAAGCACGTTACACTGATGCTTATTTAAAAAAAGATAAAAAGTTTTATGCAATAATGATTTATAAACAATGTGACCTAATAAGATTAATTATAAGCTATTTTAAAATTCACAATACAAGCTTCACAATCTACAATCGCGTACACAAATAATTGTGAAATATTTCGCTGAAGAATTGATTGTATGCTCTACCCACGGTAATAAACATCACTTCTCAATCTCACAAATCTGTATAACGTGGCGTTAATGACGTGAGGTAACCTATAATATAATTCTGTGAGGGGCTCAGAAATAACTTCAGCAGAGTGCCAAAGAAAGTGCGTGTAATTAAGAATCTCTATCATATATAATATAGTATAATTATGCTTTATGTAATATCTACTTAGCAGAAACGAATAAAGAAGATCCGCTTGTAGTGTGATAAAAACTACATAAGTAAAAAATATTTAAAATTATATTCTTGGTTATAGTGAAGCTTTCTTAATTTGATAATCTAAAACAAAACTAAATTCCAACAATATATAAAAAACAGCATGATCAAACCGGAAATCTTACCTTCGTTTAAATCATTTTCTAATGTAACAAATGATGTTTCGCGAAAATAATCAAGGCAGAGCAAATTTTCTTACCTGAAAAAAAGAAAACAGTAATAAATTATTTGGAAATATATTTCAGTAAATATCATATTTTAAATTAAAACACTCAAAAACAAAATGTAAATCGGTATGTTAAATTAAAAATTTTATAATTTATTTATGCTACTATCAAACATCTATACTCTAAGCTTGTGGAGCATATAGATATGTTTTTAGATATGGTTTTTAACCTTATTGGTTGATTGATTCATTAAACATTCATACCGCGCATTAAAAAAAATATACGTTATAAATAATAATTTTGATGAATTTACGGAAATCGAACACGTGATATCCGGACGAGCGATTGAAAAGCTCGCGTACGTACCAACTTTTAATCAAATACCTACATTTTCGACCTCAAGTAAAAGCTCACCAACCAACAAAACTTAATGTTTGAGGGACGGTTGTTTGAAGTGACTTTATTCTTAACTTAATATTAATATACAGATTAAAACATATTGCAATTTGGTATTTTTTTGTATACCTTGAGTTTGACAATAAAATGCAATCAATATGATGAGGACAACGACATATTAGTTTAAAAATCATTTATAACATCGCTTTTAATTAATAATGTACATGGTATAGTCTGTTTAATAATATATTTCTAAAGACTTGCCATTATTGAATTGCTTTAATATTTACTATTTAAGTTCTCGACATTGCATCTATCTTTAACATTAATAAAATAATTTTATATATATAATAAAGTAAAGAGTCAAATCACTTGTGCAAATTTACAACCCACTTAATTTAAACCGGTCAGAGTAGGTGGTTAATAACTTGGCTTTGGTGGAAGCTTTCAAATGAGCTTTTTGCGATAAATTATTTTCATTCCGATGTGAAACGAATAATTTTATTCAGTTTGAATTGCAACAAGATGTTCGCTTGTCAAAGGAGACCGTTCTTCGTCAATAAAATTATGAACTTTATGACAAAGCGAACTTTAAAGTTCGTACGTGTCGATTCCATTGGACAGTCAATACGTGAAATTGACCAAATTTGGAGACTTGAAACATGGAATCGTTTTACTTGATTCTTTATTATGCCTCGATAAATAATTGCAATGTTTAAATGCTTCATATACATTATAACGGTTCGTTGGTGATTCAAAATAACCACTTGTGCTTATAAATATGGTATATCCAATATGGTTCACACAATATACGAGTATATCGAAGATTGAATGGAATAATGTCATACCACAAAAATCGACATTTTTCAGAGAAAAAATGTATTTATCAGTCCATTAATAAATAACGTGATGTTTAATTCGTCATAAATATTGATTAAATTTAGCTTAAATGTAGTATTAAAATATAATAAATCAGATAAATAGTCGACGATATCCATATGAATATATCAAAGTGTATTCGCATTAAATCTGTGATAGTCTTAAGGTACTATAAAATTCTTCTGCTTCCATCTACCACACACCATTTCAGTGTAGAATGGGTAATTCTGTACTAAATCACAAGTGACGATTTGTAGAAATAACATAAATTTATTTATTTAAGCATATTGAAGGTTCAAATTATTTTGATAAATTTTGTTTTAAACTACGATTTATTCAAAGGGTAACAATCCACTATATCACTTTCAATGAATGAAAAGTTAATATTTATTAGTTTGTTTCGTCAGTCACACGAAGCACGCAAATGTTTTTCGAAAAATAATGAAATTTTCATTAAGAGTCTCAATCAGATTGGTGTGTCAACATTTATCAGAAACTTTTAGTTTATCGACATGTAACGGCGTTGCAAACATTTGACAGCGCTCAACAACAAAATGCGCTTTAAAAGTTTCTTTCATAAGCGATCAAAAGCTTACGTTGTAAATTGACAACGTTTTCGTTTTAGAAAAAACAAAACTTTTTACACTAAAATGATATCGATCATTCAAATCACTAAACTATGCATTCAATCTACACTTGCATAAACCAACTTACGAAACATCTATCAAACGTAAATTAAAAATACATTTTTTCAAATATGTAATCAAAATGGGCCTTTTTAATTAAAAGTCTATTTTTTTAATTTTGGCTCATATTTTTCAGCATATTAAAGAAGTGCACGGGAAAAATGAAACGTATGAGTCTCAGTAAGATAAAGATTTGTTCACAAAACATTGTCAGCGATCGATTTGATCTGAAAACGTATGAAGCGGAATGTGAAAACTTATCTTAGGAGAATTTTGTTACTACTGGGGTTGTATAAAATAATTTAAACACTGGTTTATACCATGACAGTTTAATATTATCACCAGACAATTTCACATTTCTCAAACATCCTGAGTTGTTGCAGCAGTAAAGTTCCTTAGAGAGATGTCTAGTTAACGTCAAATATGATAATCGTCAATCACGTCCAAGTATAGACAAGAAAAAAATAGTTTCTTAATATTTCAATGATCTCTAGTAACTGTTTTAGTATTAAGTAGTATTTAAACTATTTTTTATTATTCCATCGATTTATAATAATACGGCAATAACGATACATGGGAAAGGAGTAATCATTTTCAATTTATTTCTTAAGGGGAAAATGTGTTTGGTATATGGCCAAAGTGATACGAGCTCAAGGATCTGGAAACATAAGGACGTATTTCTCGCGCCCACAAAGAACGTATTTTAAATCGGACTTATTCCCAAGTGAACGTATACGGAGGTACAATTGTATTTGCTTACTTTATATCAAATAAAAAATATTGTATTATACATATGCAGGAATTACAAATTACGATTATTTATATATAATTACGAATATTGGGGTCGTTTTTTTAATGTTTCAAATTCAAAATTGTACACATTTCATAGTTCCTGTGTCACAATCGGTCGTATATAAACCACGCGGAAAAACGCGATGAATCATAAACAGTTATAGTGAACTTGGGGATAATATTTTTCGTTTATCGCAGCCTCGATCAAAATTCCCAATTTAGAAGCATGCGCGTTCGTTCGGAAAAGTAATGTTCGGTATGCCTTTAAGGTGGCATTTTTATGAAGTCTACCTTCACTCATTCTTAGCGTTTTAATCAGCCGATCAATCAGACTTAGTTTTTTTTTTCACGTTAAAACTGTTCATGAAATGTGAAAACCGTTTTGATATACCTACAAAATAAACACAGGAAAAATAACGCCGTGCTTACATTAAATACGTAAGTATTATGAAAAAAATGTATTTATGTGTGTATGGTGTGACTCACTATACGTGAACGATTTATTTTTAATGAAAGCGTTTAAATTCAACTTATATTATTTATGAACCGTTGTTCACTATTCGAAATGTGTAAAAAAAATATCCTGTTTTTATTTCTTTAATCTAAATAAACGTTTTTAACCTCGGTAGCCTACTAGGTAAACGCTACCGCTACGGTTCTAAAGGTTGCAGATTCAAACATCTAGTTGCATTGAGATTTTTTTCCAAGGCAAGACTGGAAATTGCAATAATGTTGATCTATCCCTATAAAAAAATTGTCTGTCAATTAAAGTTGTCATGGTGTGAAAATTCATTTATTGCAATACATAGTCAAAGCAGACATAGTGGTAAGCATACAAGTGCATGTTTCGTGAAGTGAGACATTTTTTATGAAGCTATGGTGTATGGGGTATGGGGTATATGCGGTATTTCTTCATATCATTCAGAATTATTTTTGTCAATATTATCAATTTTATCTACAAATAAAATCACGTTCTTCAATTTTTTACATTAGATAATGTTAGCGAATCGAATCCCCATCTGTGTCGGGGTTTTTTTAAAAAAAAATCCAAAAATGCAGGACTGGTTGCCTATTAGGTTGAGTAATTGTCT
>JAGVSQ010006890.1:0-10459 GCA_022683975.1 Rhyacophila evoluta | reverse complement strand
CACATAGATGATTAGAAGTTTCAAATACATTTTAATCTATAATTAAATTATTATTTTATAAAATAAGTTTGACAACCGCTCCGCTATTCAAAATGAGTTGATAGCTCACACTTGCCAATCAATCTCGCTGATGATTGTGTGAAATGAAATGCTTTTCAAACTTTCAGATTATTGATATCGAATAAAAGAGAAGATCGGTGAATTCTCAATATTTTATTACTTACAAAGTTGCTACATAGCTTCATTTACGTTCCGAATATACCAATATAATAAAATATTTAATACACAAATTTGTACTACACAAATATAATTTTCACTTGTCGTGATTTGGTTCATATAATTACTTATAGTTCAAATTATTTTAATAACCATTTGGATGTAGAACATACGTTTAAGGCTGAGGCTACGGTAGATCCCACGGCGGCAGATCGACAGCAGCAGAGCAGTCAACAACAGATATGCAAAATAGATGAGTGAGCAAATGGGCTTTTTTTGTCAGCGCGATAACGTGATGATTTGGACTCATAATTTTTACTGTTTCTTCTTAAATAACTTATTAAAAAAATATCACAACAAATGAATAAAATACTAGTTTTAGTCTTCATACACTTCAAAGCTTTGTCAATGTAATGTTTTGACATTGGGCAAAAGCCTTTTTTGTGTCTCCTGTAAAATTTGTTCTATTACAAGTTACTTCCTGTTTCTTTTCCACAGTCGATATTACAATTATATTAAATTTCAAGTACCAAAAATTCGCCTCTTTCCCACGGCGCAGCACTGTTTGTATCGCAATAATCTAACCAGGTGCTATGATCCGTCATTATGGTGAACACGCGGTGACACATTACCAGCATAATCCATATTAACGAGTAAATGGCACCTATTCGTGAATGGTAAATTGGTGCATTGTTTAGTAAATTTGTACACATTTTCATGTCTATGCCCAATGTGCTTAATTGCATTCTGTAACAATGACAACTAATCCAATTTGTGCAATGTGTTTTTTTCTGCTATGAATGCACTTTTGATTGTCTATAGATAAAACGAATATTACAACACATTGATATTGTCTATGTTAGCCACTTATCTACGAATTGTTATTGTAAAGTTATGCTTGACATATTCAATCAATGTTACATATTGGCTACATTCTAAAGATATAAATTTTAATTTTTATGCCATATTATTTAATATTGATACATAAAATTTACAATCTATAAGACGAGTACAAATGACACTTGTGATGTCGTAATTTCACCTCTTATCAAATAATGTCTTCATCCATTACCATCAAATCAAGACTTTACAATATATAAGGCCCCGTCCAGGCTGGGCCAAAAACAAGCGAACGAAGGCTTAAAACAGTACAAAATAAACCTTCGTTCGCTTATTCATTGCTCAACCTGGACGCACCCTAATACGTAAACTTTGACAAAACGAATGTTAAATTTCTTGCAATCAAATTACGAAAATATCACGATACCTTGTCGGCGTACACCAGAGTATATGTAAAAATGAGTACTGTGATGTCCCAATTACGGTTTTTACACCATATTTGCTCCCAAAGTGGAATATACGGATCATTGCAATCTAAAGACAAATCTTGATAGAGATTTTTTTACGAGAATCACTTGTCTGGCAATTGTTAAACCCAATAGGCAACTAGTCCTGCAAATGCATCAGACGTGGGAATCGAACTTGCATTATATATGCCACCAATACGAACCTACAGGCTACCAGTGAGAAAATAAATTTAATTATTAATATTTGTGTAAATTTTCTATTATTTTACTACGTGTAAAACTGTAGAAATAGTAAATAAATAATACCTTATTCCTCTGCAATCCCCACTTTTTATACGTGGACGTATATGTCACATCTATGATTTTCTATCATCCATCAGTCGTCTTGAATCCTCTCAGGGAGACGTAACGTATAATTATTACGTAAACAGAAAAGAAGCTAAATTTATACATAGTTGACCGATGGTTTTTAGTAAGCAGTAGGACCGGAATAAGCGAAAAAACCACAAGTTTTCTGACTCCTGGCGCAATATCTTAAGGGCGCTAAATTAGTATGAAATCTTTTAATTCTCATGATTAATTTTCATATTCATACCAATTATAATATGCATTCATTCTTGTCAATATATATTAACATCTTCACGAGGAATAGTTGGTAGTGATTTGTGATGCGGAAATCCATTTACCCCACATTTGGAACTAACATATTTACACTACATCCATATGCTTCATTTTTGCGGTGAATATATCCATATATTTTGACGATTCTACAAATAACAAAAATATTCGAAATCAGTTCGACATAGTCATTGAAAATGTATGAAACAATTAATGCAATTAGTTTGACAAATGAATTCATTTTTCTCGTACCGGTACCAAATCTTGGAATGTCGCTTCGCACGCTATTTACTTACTACTCGACGTGTCTAAATTAATAAACTCCGCCATGCCCATTGGACAGGCTATTGCAAAAATAAGCACGCTCTTGCATGCCATACATACTGATCCAACATCAAACATTTTTTTTTAATATTATATTCCTACATAGCGCACCAACTAGTTCTTCACGGTTGGTAAAAGACATTAAAATAAATAATATAAAAATTATATTCATGTTATTTAAATATTATATATTTACTCTATGATAATATGATAATTATCAATTATTATATCTTTAAATTAGTAAATAATCATATTCACTATTCGGATGAAGACGTGACTAAGTTTTATCTTCCTTAAGCATACTTTGACAAATCGTGTGGCTCCATAAATTGCCATTAATAATTTATAAATCCATGCCTACTTCTTCAAGTAGATTGTTGCCGTAGTCTACCTGCATTTCATCTTCTTTCAGCATGAAAGATGGACAGATTTTGCGGCATTACAAAATAAAATCATTTTATTAAGTAATTCGTCCAACATGTCAGGCAGTTCTCAATTGTGTCTTTTAACAATATAATTCGAGTTGATATCTGTGACGAGTTTATTTGAAGGATTGAATTCGTTTCTAAAATCAGTTTGTTAGTGAAATTGTTATCAAGAAGATCGAAATAAGTTAATTTATTTGTGGTAGATGGCAAATTTGTAATAATTTCTGTAAAAATGTACAGATCTCTCTGTGCCATATCCGCTTCCTAGACGGAGCATATGACCACCACATGACGTCTCCAGGATTCTTTGTCACCTACCAGCTGCTTTACATACTCGCAGGTAGCGAGCGGGAAGAGTTACTCAAGTCGGTCCAACCGACTGTTGGACCCATCGGGCCACCCGACTTGGTTGCCACAAGGGTGAATTCCATTGTTTTTTAAATATTGCAGCGTCACACGGCGAGCGCGATGATCTCTTCACATAAATTGCTTTCCCAAATAAGTCTCCATTTATTTTCAATTAGCTTTTTTTATCATTTTACCTTTTTCAACTTCAGCACACTTAAGTGCGTGGCAACCTTAGTTGTCAGTGATTTATATTTACTCCCGGGACATTCCTATCGAATAAATTGGATAGCTTTTCGTTATCAGAGCTCCGACATACACCTGATTAAGACCAGATGTAAAGACGGAGCGGGTGTATGGGGGGTACATTAGGTCATACCGGCACCCTTTAGTTCCGCAGAGTACATCTTATGGATGGTACCCAACGGTCTTCCAGACTTCTAGCAGTCAGAAGAAGAGGCAAGCGGAAACCAGGCTCTCTAGAAACATCCGTAGTAAATGGCCCAGCCAGTTCCAGCGCCGTTGCATGACTTTCACTGTGACATTTGGTTGCCATGTCCGCTCTCTTATCTCCAAGTTCCTTACGAAGTCAGTCCACTTCACTCCGAGTATCCAACACAAGCATCTTTTCTCAAAGCTCAAATCTACCATATATCACAAATCTTCTTATTCAACTGCTAATATGTCTTGCGTGCAGTTGTTAATTTACCGCAGATATGCCAAGATTCTTTATGCAAGATGATAAAAAGGCACGTGTCTTAGATTTAGCTGTATCAATGACACGTGAAATATTCTATGAGCCATCATAAATATCTCCAATACTTACATACGACTTATTCAATTTCGTCTTATAAAGGTTTAATTGAATAAATACATATACAACAACCTTAAACCGTACTTAATTGACCTGCTTTAGATTGCATAATATAAACACTACCTAAGGCGTAGATACATTCTGATAGATATTAATAGATTGTCTTTGACCTCTGTTCAACCATAGACAAACGCAGTCAAGTTCGTCTTATAAACTCTTACTCTATGACTTCCGGCGGAGTTTCAGGTATCCACAGGCTGTTATAAAAATAATTATTCTACATGTGGCGAATTGTATTTTTAATTTAATATAAACTTGATTGAATGAACAACATTCATCGGATGTAATATCAACCACACGTGATTAAATTTACCGGTTTGAATGTCATTGGAAGTTGATACGTATATTATTTAAATGATTTAATATACTATCCATTACGTTTTACAATGCCTTAATAAAAGTTTTATCAATTTACAATTGAATTTTTTTAATTGTACTATAACACATAACTATAGTAAAGAAAATAAAAAGAGAAATAGCAAATAATAATAATATAACATAGTTCCTTAGTAAAAATATAAAATCCTTCGGGATAAAAAACTATAAAAGTAAAAGTGATTAAAAAGTGAATAAAAAACGGCAACACGTTGCTATGGCGTCATTTCTTACATCAAGAAAAATTTGAGTTCATAAGAGTAGACAGCGGAAAATTAAAAGGACGTAGCCGACAAAAAAAAATTGACAGAAGGCACAAAAAACGTTTTTTAATCATTTTGAGTCAAAGTCAAAACATTACATATACACAGCCTTGAAGGGTATGAAGACTAAAACTGGTATTTCATTTACTCAATGTGATATTAATTCAATAAGTTTTTTAAGAACAACCGATAAAATTGATTAGGCGTAAGCCATTTTTCTCGGTCGCAAATTTCATAGACCACCACTTTTTCAAACTTGAATGCTAAATTTAGACACAAATTCGACATTATTAGCTTACATTCGTTTGATAGAATGTTTATTAAGTTGTATAAATTCTGATCACCGAACATTAGCTATTTTGTTAAATTGGGGGCTACGTCGTTTTTTCTTTCCACAGTCGATATTTATTTGATACCACAAGTCTCACACCAGGCTACATCAAAATACTTTAAAATATATGCAATAAATTGCATAATAAATACATACATATATATTATATATCGTTGCCAATATTTTTAAACTATCGTTATATATACATATATATTGTGCACGTATAAAATGTATACACCCATTTTCAATAAATTTATTTTTCAAATATACACTTTATGCATTGCAACTTTCTTTACTGTTGTCTATCATTATAATTCATTTACTATCTTTAAATCATTATTATTTCCTGTTTCTCTTGCCAAAAGTAATGTTATATATCAAATGTAAAAGCCCATCATTGATCTCTGGATATTAAGTATCTATTTCATAGCCCATGAGATATTCCGAAATAGCATAAATGATTTCATTATTGTCAAAATCATACGTCAAAATTTGTTACAGATGTCTCTTAAAACAAAACAATAGACAAGCGGGCACATTTTAATTCTAAATTCAAAATAAACGTCAAGTGATTTTGTGCAATTGGTCAAACTGAGATATACTTTTTTTTAAATATATGGCTATTATTTTACAGTTATATTTGAACACACGATCGTTATGCAAACAATATATCATAAATTTTAGAAATCGCTATAATTATTATTTAACTGTCAATAATAATTACGAATTCATTCCGTAATAATAATCTTTTTTTGATTTCTACTTTATTAATACTCAATTTGTTATTAATAGCGATCTTATGCAACGTCACTTTGTACATACGTAATGCTTGGCATTTATCTTTGTACCTGCGTACATTCAAAGTGAAAGCAAAATTTACTCCAGTATATATTATCGTCCATAGATTGTTATGTTATAATTTATAGCAAAGAAGTTTTAATAATAATACGAATATGATTTTTTTTATATCACTCAAAGTAGACTATTTGGCAGCTGCAGGATTTTTAAAAATTCAAAAATGTAGTACTGGTTGCTTGATGGGTTGAGTAATTTACTAACAACCAATTCTCATGCGAAAAATATTCTTTATAATTTTGAGATGTATATGCTCCACTTTTGATACCAACATGATAAAAATCAGATCATAGAATTTTCTATCTCTACTGTTCAAATCACTCCTCCTCCTCCCTCATTCTCATTCTCATTATTCCAGGTTAAACCGTGAGATGCAGCTACCAGGTGTGGGGTATGATATTATATTAAATATGTGACAACTTTTTCTACCATTTCCGATCCGAAAGTATTATAGATCATTTCTATCTCACAATGTGAAAAAGTCCAAACTAAAAAGGAAATACATACATCTTCGCAAGAGAAAGGCTTTTCACATTATTCATGAGAATCGAATGCTAGCGAATCGCTCAACCCATTAAATACTAGTATCTTCGAATTTAAAAAAATACTTAGCAGCTGTGCGATGATTATATCCGCATATTTTAAAATATAAAGTCATATGAGTAAATAATTTTCGATATATTTCTATAAATCAGATAAAGTTTTCTATTATACAGTAGAGACGTTCCTGTTTAGCTTGGTGTTTTTTTTGCTTTTGAATTACTTAGAACCCGAGGTAGTTGCATAATGAAAACATGACACTTTTAAAATATATGTATATACAATAAATGGATACCTGATATATTGAGCGATTGGTTGACAGCCAGTCCTTTTATTTTTAATAAAATTTTGAATCTTGACCGCGTTCAGGGAACATCTCAACTCTGTTTTGTTTGTTGTTCCACTTAATTCCTAGCATCAATGTATGTATTTTCCTACCTATTTCATCTATCTCAGATTGGTTCATTGACTCTTCTTTATATTTGAATCAAATGATGGTTTAATAAATAATGAGCTTTCAAAATAAATAAATATTTTCTTAAAACTTCAATAAAAACCATATATATATATTTTAGAATGGAAGTAATTAATAAACAAAATCGAAAAATAATATCAGTTTCATACAAATAATAGACACTACAGTAGGTAATTTCTGTAAAAAGTAAAAATTACAAATTTGCAGAACCACCTCGAGGTACTTACAACGTGTTCAATTGTCCGGGGCGCCATTTGCTTAGAGCTATTTAGTTTTCCCCTGGTTTTTTATTATAATGACACTTAAAAGGGGCGCTTAACTTGCTAGAGGCGCCAGTAAACATAACACCGGCCCTGTACATTTACTTGTGGTACAATACATGAAGCTGATAATTATGAAATGAATTAATAAAAATTGCACTAGTTTTATGAAGCTTGGAGAAATGGTGTTTTGGAATGTGACATGGATTACACCAAAGATCAAATCAATTGAAGTATTACAGCATCGTTAAAATTTTACTGTTTTTATTTTATTAACATTAGCATAAACATTAAAATTAATTAGATCGCTTTGGATCAGATGCAAGAATTAAAATGTTCATTTTAGTCATGCTAGTTAGTGATTATGAATATTCGTTATTTGAATTCGTTTTAGAATTATATCAGCTGGCATATGAATATTCATAGACGAAAAAAATAGTGTTGCCACAATTACTCAACAATATAAATAAAAAAATGTTTAGCTTAACACGTTTTTTATGCATTTAGACTTACATTATCTAGCAACACAATAAATTTTAAAAATAAGTTCTCATGACTGCCAAGAAGTAATGGTAGTTTGATACTATGAGATCAATAAACATTGTATCTACATCACACAGAACAAATTTTACAGGAAGTGAAATAAATAATGTATCGCAAATGATCACAAAAATATTTTAAATGAATACAAATCGAGTGTAGAAATGTAAAAGAACCTGTGTCACACAGAACAAAACTTTCAGGAGGCACAAATAAGTCTATTAAATGATTTCGGGCCAAAGTCTAGTTATTAAATAGACAGAACATTGAAGTGCGCGAAGATCAAAGCTGGGTTTTTTTACACAATCTGATAAGAGCTTAATAAGTTATTTGAGAAAAGTTAAAGAAATTAGATGTGACGGTCTTTTTTCCTGGTTGTAAATTTTACAGGACCTCCTTTTTTCAAACTTAAAATCTTACTTTAGATACTAATTCAGTGTTTGTAGCTTACATTCATTTGATAGAACGTGTATTAAGCTGGACACATTGTTACCATCGAAAAAAAACTATTTTGAAAACACTTAGTATACAGTCGATATTATTTATCTATTATATATTTGTTTCCCAGTGTCCTCTGCCAAAGTTGACCATTTGGATGTACACTACTTAAAGATGTCCACTCGTAAATTAAATTAATAAAACACTGCAGTGTTAAGACATTTCTTGACATTTTTTTTATGAGAGTTTGTTTTCAACAAATTCCTCGACTCGTTGGGCATCCAGTCCTATATCTATAGATGTTATAAATCGAGCAATTGTGGAAATAGAACCCGCAATCTCTGGCTCCAAAATTTACATGCCAACCTCTTGGCTACCGGGTAGAAAATTTATGTATTTAATGTCTTGGATTAAATAAAAAAACAAAGATGCATGAGTGGATGGTTGAGACATTGAGCGACAATCAATTCTCGTGAAAAAAACTATTAATTCATGTTCGTGTTTATCTTTTTATTTGAACGTATGCTCTATTTTTTTTTTATTATTTGCTATTTCTCTTTTTCTTTTATGGAATGTCTCATGAGTTTAATGTCAAATGTGAAATTGTTATGGGTATGTGTTACATTTCTATTAAATGTGTTGCATTTTTACTTTTTATGTTGACTTCGTCTCTTTTAAAGTAATATATAACATATAGATGTGTTGATAGAAGTGTTTATTCTCTGTATTTATTTTATTTTTATTTACTTTATTTTTCTTGTGAGTTGAAAGAGTTTTTTAGCATTTAGAGCGCATAGTATATCATAAAAAAGTATTAAAACAATATTTTTAAAAATAACATAAATTAAATATTGTGAAAGTAACATCATATATTGCTTGAAGTGCACAATATTTCAGATATATCAACTGTTTTTTTGCCTTTTTGTTTCTTATCAACAACAATAATGATGAATGTCTGATTATATTTTAAAATGTTTTAATTATATGATTCCATCTAATGGCGGCTTATAGATTGTAATACATGTATCAAAAAAAGGTTAAAATAATAAGTCAAAGTGTCCGATGTTTTTCATTCTTAAATGCGGAGAGCAATGGCGATGTTTAACGAGATTGCCTTGAATATTGATATCTTCCACCTATTAAGGAGTGAGTTTAAATTTGATGCTATTCTATACACTATTAGAATAGGGTCTGTCTACCTTACTTGGTAGACATTCTCTCCTTCCTTCTGTATTTTTATTTTATTCTCTATTTATTATTTCTTATACTTTTACAATATATCCTTTGTTTTTTATGCGTTCTCTTTTAGTATTTTTCAAATATATATTCGTTATAATTATATGTATATCGTGTTGTAAATGTATTGAACTTATAATTTTTAATATTACAAAAAAAAAATATGACATTGGCACTTCCAGCGTTGGGGCACTGAATTTTTTTATAAAGTTTGGTTTTCTTTCAAACTTAAATATAACAAATAATTCGAGTTCTATTCGTCCAAAAGTAATTTAGGTCACATGCTTCAATTAGTAATATAAATATATCCGCCAGTAATTTACTCGTTGAGAATAGGTTAACTGAGTTACTACGGTGGATTTATTTATAATACTTTTGGTAAGAGAATATATATCCACTACTTCAAAATTCCCACTTCTTAAATATATAGGCAAAAAGAAACAGGCACTTCTTGGGCCACATATATTTATATATAAATTATGTTATATAAATGTATTATATAACTTTTAAAATCAAATTCAACATCGAGTTTGAATTTTGTCACACTCATTTACATCGCGTCATTATTTTTGACAGCATACAGTGAAATTTAATAAGATGACAAAGCTTATCGTTTTTGACAGCATTACAGTTTCAATACGTCTGGGTAACGGTTGTTTTTTTTCGATTTTTTATTAACCACAAACATTTAAGAATACACAAGTGTCACAGACCACATTAACACTTTCTTTTTCATTTTGGTGTAACATTACGGCATTAAAATATAAATTTTATTTGATTTTAATAACTGAAAGATCCACTAACGTTATGAGCTGTTAACAATTAATTATATTTAGCAATATTTTCTTTTGATATCATATGGCTGTTTAGAAAAAAAAGATGAAATGCAAATGCGTGCCTATTAATATGCTTCTTCACAAATCGTAATAGCAGCCATCAAATACACTTTTTACATAAAAAAGAATTTAGTTTGCAAATATTTTTTTATTTTATATACGTTGTAATATTACAAATTATAATTTTAATACATCAAC
>JAGVSQ010006889.1:0-15852 GCA_022683975.1 Rhyacophila evoluta | reverse complement strand
TAACAACTAAATTTCATGAAAAATAATTTGTCAAACACATTTTCACATATACTTCTCTTTTGTAAGAGACATTTTCACACTGGGTATGTATATACTCTATTTCGGAGCAGACATGGCAGAAAAATAGATATTTTACACACACATCACATCACATCATATCAAATTTTCTACATTTATCTCTATAATGATTGATTTTAAATCTGTTTCAAATAAAGCTATTTAAAATTAATTTTTAATTAGCTAATAAATGTTCGGACGATTACGTAAAAGCGGAATATGTTTTATATCAATATGTTTAATGTAATGTATCATAGTTAAGTTTATTATTCTTTTAGACGTGTTGAATTGTCAAATTTGTCACGATATGGCTCGATGTTTTCTTTCTCTATTATCAAACTATGTCATTACAAAGCATGACATATCCATTCCAGCCAAATTATCCGTACAGCATGTAAATTGCAAATGTGTTTTTCATCTGACAGACACTGCCAAATCGTGTAAGACAAATTACATGGCAAGTACTCACTTTGGGTCGTGATGTGAGAATTATTTATATGCAAATCAAAAGTATCATGTACATATAATCGAGAGATGAGTCCAATTCATAATAAGTATTATTGCATAACTGTATTATTTAGCATTGCATACCTTAATGAATGATATATATTAGAGAGTGATACATAATAACAATGTTTTTTCCTATTGATTTGTTACATAGCTTAGAGCATGGATTGGGAACTAGTGGATTGGGAACTAGTGGATTGGGAACTTATTGGAACCGATATGCTTAGAAATGAATCACTTTTATGTTCGGTAAAAAAATCAAATACCACTTTAAACATAGAACTAACCATTCTGCAATTTTGAATAATGCTTGAAACAAACTCTTTGAATGGTTTTTGAACTGTTTAATTTGTGTCTATAAACATGTACGTTCTAAAATAATTACAAAAGTATATGAATTTTGTATTTATTTTTAGATTTCATTTTTGAAAACAGCAGGGTGACTTTAATTGATATTTAGGGTAGCTTTTAAAAAAAATAATGCCATATCTATTCCATAAAAGTTCTCGACTCCTGATTTAGTAGTATATTTTAGCACTATATCATGATTTACAATTTTTCTCCATCATATTCGTAATACATGATGAAAGAGTTCAAATTAAGTCCTTGGCATCTTCTGCCTTTTTATCATAGCCATATTTTTTGATAGATTAAAGTACTTTAAAGTGAAACATCTCTAATTAGAAATTAAGAAATATCTTGCAAAAATATAATATGTTCCATATTTTAAGTAGTCTAAGCTTAAACTCTCTTCTCTTTGTGACATATTTAATTTCAATGAATACCATTGGTGTACAATGGTAAATAAAAATTGATTTATCATGGACAATATCTAGAGTATACACAGACATGTTATGTTAATAACATATCGTTAGTAAGCATTAATTTTTAAAACACTGCCCTTTTCAATAAGACGCCATCGGCATGTCATTTCTGTTATATGGATAATATAGAATGTTATTGTATAAAAAAATTTAACTACAAGTTTTTAATAGTTATTATTGGTACACAAAATGGGTATTTAGTTATTATTATGTCTGTTTTTTGTTGAATTAATTCGTTCATTGACGCACCCACGAGTGGCAAAATACAAGTAACGTTGCAACAAATGGCCATAATATTATTCAATAGAAAGTGTGAAATCGATTTGAATACATTTATAAAGTGTATCATCCAATAAAAGCAGCCATTCAGAGCAATAAACAAAATCTCGAACACTGAAATGTGATTTTTAATGATATGCATAACGAAAATAAAATTCGCGACGGAGATGTCGAATATTAACTTACAATTTATTAAATTTTCAAAGTGCAACACATACACGAACAAATCTCATAGAAATGTTCTCGACATTAAACAATCAATTGATTTCATTGAAAATTACACTTGAATACTTTCATAAAAGATTTGTTTTTTAATCCATATTATGATCTATGCACTATGACATAAAATTAAAATAGTGAATGTAATGAAAACGAACTTTGCAGTATGTTATTGAAAAAAATAACTACCTTTTCAATTATTTATGTATTTATCCAATTGTTATTTAAGATTTGATTAATGCCTTCAAATTTACAATATTTTTTACTACAAAAATGAATCATAGGGATCTCCGCAATGTTAAGATATGTTTTGACAGATTATTTTTCACGAAAGTCGGTTTTCAGATCTCAACCCAATAGACATCCTAGTCCTAAGTTCTAAATTTTTAGATTTTTTAAAATTCAATATATGTAAGAATTAAGCTCGCATTCTTATATACGAGGTGGACACGCTTACTTCTACGCTACTATTGAGACATTTTAGACATACTTAATTTGGCAAAACTTTTACATTAAAATTCGTATTTTATCACTAAATAGTAGTTAATTATATCGTTAAATATTATTGAAGTTCAGAATTTTTATGCTACAGTGTATAACAGCATGGTAATAATCAATAATATTTTAGATAAGGGTTCTTAGCGTGAAGGTTTATTTGTAAGAAATTACTTAAGAAAAAAACTTTTTTTACTAAAAACTTCATAAAAAAATCCCTACAAAAGACACATCGTTTAATAATTTCCACAATATATTTGTATAGGGCATACCAATTATTTTGAAAATCAAAGTTTAAAGTGATTCATAGAAGAATGAAATAACATTATACTCACCAACTGCAAGAGCCTTTTTTCATACAACTACGTGAAAATATGTGGAGCCAGAAGCTTACCTGGAAAAAAAGAGAAATAATTATTAATAATAAAATAAAATTAGTCATAGAGGGAAACAAATGATAGATTTACACCTTCACCAAATTAATAATCTAACCGCAGTGTACGAGAACACGACGGTCCACCATTGAACAGATTACAAAATCTTCTTGTGTATGCAATATTATAACTGCATTGAAAATAATATGGTTGACCAAAACCAGTCACTTTCAACCTGTTGGAACACTTTTGCTTGCATCGACCGCCACGGCTGACCATAGAAAGTGACAACCGGGCTCGAGTGAACTTGCAAGAAGCAGTTTAGTTTCTACATTATTAACAGTTACATTATACATGGTGATAAATTTACAATATTGAAAATTAATTAAATTAAAATTAGTCGAAAATAACTCAATAAATAACAAGTGACAGTGTCTATCGGATTATTTTTTATATTCATGAATTTATTATTTTTTTATTTATTGTGCTAAGAAATTAAAATCATTCCAAATTTGTGAATGTATTATATTTATAATTTACCTTTCTGCATTTTTAGACTATATTGTACAATTCCGTAGAGACAATTTTTGCTTCTTTCTAGATATTATAGTAACAAAATATATTTTAATAATCTATTCTTGTTATATTTTGTATCAACTTTAAACACAAAAATTACTCATTTAATATTTGCTGAAATACTATACCAAAAAAAAAAAACATAAGTATATCTATTTGTCACGCAGAACTTTTCCCCAAATAATAAGTAAGGTGAAATTTTCTAATGATATTTTGACTACTATTTTTAGTTTATCTGTTTTATTTTTTAATTAGTTTAACTTTTAAAATTATCAATTATGATTTATAAACGACTTAAAATATAGTATATAGCCAAGTTTAAATACATTTGTAATGACGAGAAGAATTAAACTAATTTGATTAAAGAGTACGTTTGAATATGGTCCATGTAAAATCGCTTAATAAAACCAGTAATACATAAAAAAAATGTAGTTTAACCACTATGAAAATTGACACAAAGCATTTTACCGGTAGGGCTTTAAAGGCAAAACAAGATCTGGTGTTTAGAAAAATTATCAACACTAAATCCAGGGTGTATTGAATGGGTTTATATATAAAGCATCATATTATTTATAAATCTTGATGTTTACATCTTCTGTAGATTGCTGATTCAAAGTCAATAATAGATTAATAATGATGTTTTATTTAAATTAAAGAAATGGGCCTTATTAATTCAACAAATATTAGATACTAGAATAGAGTAGATATTAGAGTTTTACCAAACTTTAAACTTTAATATGTTATTATATGTGCTGGGTTGAAAATAAGAAACACAAAATTTAATACTTCTCATTTATTGAACGTTTATAATTTATCAATTATAGTTCTAGTATATCTAGTTATTGCATTTTATATTAAAAATAAGCATGTCTTACAGTCGGATCAGATTTTATTTTATTCAGCTCATTTAACCTAGTTGATTTAGACAATCTCATACAAGTTCGTGCAAAAAATAACATGTTTTTTGAAGTCTTTACATTACAGAGATCCATAGACTAAACTTTCGGATCGGACTTAAAAAATAATAACATACAACTGTCAGTCGAATTAAGTCCACTTTGTCAACACAGTTGTTTGAATGCCGCATTAATTATTATCAAATGAGGTAAGATGTTTCGCCCAAATGCGCATCAGCATTTTTTTAATCGCTTGAATGTTTTTTGCCATACTCATTTTAATAGAAAATTTCACTGCGCATGCTCCACATAACCTCCCACCAGAACCGAACGCTTCATTCTCACTTATCAACACTCCAATACACCGACATTAACAATTTATAGTGTATAATTTACTTACACAGACACAATTGCGAAAAATAGCTTCGCGTTAGAAAGACTATGGGTATTTGTAGGTGATAATTGAAGAGTAACTGTATTTTCTATCGTAATCTCTTATCATGTATTACAGATGATTCTTTTTCTTTTATTACTTTTCTCAGTTCTAAATTACTTATAGAATTTTTTTTTTGAAGTATCTCTCACTAACTTCGTTGCTAATTTTCCTAACTTATAAGTTTTTCTATTCTACCAAAGATCTATGTACGAAGCTTTTTTCAAATATACATAATTATATTTAAATCTTATACGTATAATAAATGTAATATTTTCTGTATTTTTTTATTTATCGAAATCAATAATTTATGAAGACCGTAAAGTGACCTCTATAAAATAACAATAAATAAAAAATGTATACTAAGCATGTTAATTGTGTTGAACACAGCTTAACTAACAATATAGCGTTTCATATATTACAGATTTAAATTAAACTACGTTAGCGCAAGGTATATTACTGCAGTTTTATCATTCAGGAAACAGCAGCTCCTACCAGTAATGATAATAATCGAGCAACAATTTACATAAACTTTTCTGTGTACTCTATATTTGTAGGTGACATTATACAAACAATACGACCATGTGACTGCAATGTTATATAAATAAATTAATATTCAATGAAAAAAGATCAAATCCTTGTATCATAAATTTTATAATTGCTAATTTCTGTTAATGAAGATAATTTTCCTGCTTAAATTTTTGGTCCAAATTGATATAAAATCATCTCTAAATTTGTTTAAAAGATTCTCTCGTATTTGTAAAATATAACGACACTCAAACTATATGAACTATCATTTTAATTACTTAAAAAACATTACATGCTAAGTACAAGAACTAGTTGCTATGTTAAATTATTCAATGAAATAGCATTCCACCATAGAAACGTTTCCTGATTTTCATCACAGTAATTGGAAACTTTGTTAAAATTTCCCTTGCGTTGTGAACCTTGGAACCTTTGCGTGCCTTTGAAATAATTGCACTTAACAACCAAATTGATTCACAAACATTTCCTGCCGCTTTACTGAAACAATCCGGCATATTTACAATATTGGAAACGAAATTAACGTGCGAAATGAAGCGAGTATCCTGGACATGTAAATAATTATGTAGCTTGGTAAGCCACAAAAATATTTTCTACAAAATACAATAGTTACATGAGACGTAAATTACGTCAATATTTTGTAACAAATAAATATATTAAGTGACGAATGAATATAACAATATGATAAGTCGTCATTTTTTCTCCAACAAAAGTATTTGGACCTCTATGGATGGATATTCATGATTAAGTTAAGCATACTAAATTATATTTTATCATTTCGACTATAGAAAGGAAAAAAGAACGTAGCTGCCAGTTTTTTCAAAATATTTTTTTTTCCATACCCATAATGTATATAATTTAATACACGTTCTATCAAAAGGATATAAGCCACAATTGTCAAATACGTACATAAACTTCCACATACATTTTATTGATTTTTCTTCTTCTTATTCCCAATATGGAGCATATGGATCTACACAGTGTGAATATATCTAGTCCAAAAGTGAAGTATTTGGATCTCCGCAATGTGAAGACGTCTTGACTTCACTCAGACAATTGCTCAACCCAATGGGTATCCAGTCTTACATTATTTTTCACGGGAATTGTTTGTTGGAAAATTACTCAACCTAGTGGGCAACCAGTCCCTTATTTTTGAATTTTTAAAATCCGACATATGGGGAATCGAATCCGCATTCCCCGAATTGCTAGGCGTGCATGCTACCAATTACGCTACCGGGGAGACAAATTTCTTAAAAATCTCATTAAATCAATTTGATATTGTGTAAATAAAACACCAGTTTTAGTTTTCGTGTATTTCAAAATTGTGTATTATTTTGATTTTGACTAAAAATCATTAATTAGACGTTTTTTGTGCCTGCTTTAATATTTGTTCTGTGTGGCTTAAGTTCTTTTTTCTTTCCACAGTCGTCAAGTATTGATATGAAACATCGATACGTTGTTATAAAAACTGTCTTTTATTCATATAAAACACATTTAAAAGATGGTTATAAAAAATTGACATCCGCATTACAATATTAAAAGTATAGTTAAATATTTTTCTTGCATATCACGAAGCGAGTAAAGAGTGACGATTGGCGTGTTTGAACAAATTAAAATGAATAACACTTAACTAAAAAACGTGATTTATTAAATTAATTACTAATGGCAGCTGTTGCAAACAGTGCAATAAATACAAGCAATTTGTATTTCTCTTTTACGTAATGATTTGTGTAAACTATTACTTGCTTCGTATAATTTGAAATAAAAAACTTTTGTTTGTTAGATAACTGATTAGATCCATCAGCCTTCGACAATCTTTTGTTTATTTTTAAACAATTTACAATTCCAAATATAGCCACCAAATTTTAAAGGCATTATAGGGTACAAGGATAAGTTTTGGCAGTTTTTTTTTTATTTGACGTGTTATATTATTAGTGGCATTAAAAAATATTCATGAGAAAAATAATATATATAATCTAGCAACTCAAAAATAAAGTTATTTTCAATTCAATTGACTGAAAGACTTTAAAACCATTACTTTTGTTACATAACTTATTCCAAAACAAATCAGAGAATTCACTTCAAGCTAATCATGATGTGACTAAAGAAGACATTTTTTCTTTATCATGTTTCAGTTAAATTCGTTCCACTATCATTATATTGTTTGTCACTCATTCAATTTAAGTTATTACCCAAACTAAATTACTAAATAGTATATAAGACATTTTACAATGCTTAAAATTAATAATAATTAATATATTATATTTATTTCTTGAAATTCTGTGCTTTCTTCAGAACGCATTTAAATTAAGTTCAATTTTGAATAAATTGTAATAATTGTAATGCCAATCTATTGTTTACTAATGTGATAATACTAAATGTAGAGCTGTCAATTTATGTAAATAAAACATAACCTAAAAAACACTTTCTATTTATTACAGAAAGTATAATATATTTCTAAGTAAGCAATTGCGGATGTTACTATTTGTAAAATTACGATTTATTTAACGAAAATATCTGTCAATAATCATGCAATTCCAGCAGAAACTAGAGATAACTGCGCCATAAAACCAATCACGTAATCAAATGATCGCGTTAAGCTCTGTCGTTTATTATTTTTGTGCAACTGTAGGAAAATATTTGCGATCAGGTCTGCTCTTCGCGTGATTACCGGAAGTTCCGGGCGCCGCACGTGACGAAAGATACGTTTTTTATCGCCTACCGCTTTTATCTATCGGTAAAACAGTTTTCTTCGCGTCACAGTTTCCAGCGTTTCTTTGGACGTTTCCTCTCACTACGTCAAAATAATGCTTTCGATAATTTTACACTCGACAGACGAACCGATTAAAAGTTTTATTTTATATGCAATTTAATACGCTGCACTTTTCTAAATGCTATCATTTGTTCCAACTATTGGCGCTACAATTTTAGAAATCACTGTTTATAACATTTAATGTATCTTGTCAGTTAAAATAATAAGGATATAAAAAGAGTTTCTTTAAAAATTATATCCCGGAAAATAGTAAAAAGTGCTCAACTAGTAAAATAAATTGAGTTGATAATGAATGAAATTTAACAAAAAATAAATATAGTAATGAAAAATTTTAAACCAAAATATTAAAAAAAAATTCAAGTCACAACAATATTAAGTAAACGATACTCTAAGATAATACCATAAATACAGGGGTACTTACAAAGTGAATTTATTGCGCAATGCCAAAATTTAAAGAAAAATATTTTGAACAAGTACTTTTTGCATGGAAAAACCATATAATATCGTTTTTTTCTTTTGGTATAGTGTATTATGTATTAAAAATTATCCTAAAATGTATTTAACAGAGAGACTCAAACAATAAAACTCGATTATCTCTAAACTCACTTTTTCACCTTAACGTCTTTTACCAGTAATACGACGATGTGTAAACCAGTAGAAATATAAAAAAATTCAAATATATTGGAAACAATAATAAATATTGAAAAACATGCTATGTGGTTTTTTTAATGTCTAATTTAATGTTCAATTGGTGTCGAATATGCATATTTAAAATTATAATTTACTGCAATAGCTACTGATAAAGAAAAAGAATGCAGCCAGGCATTAAATTCCTTGATATCAATACAATACAATAGTATTTTTGAGAGTTAATGAATATTTACTTAATAACGATGAAATGGGAATTATAATAATTTTATTTTAAGTAATTCACAACATTAAAGTTAGAATAATTTTCAAGTATATGTAGTACCGAAGACTGTGTTTATGATCAAATGTAGTGATAGTTTTTTTAAATAAATGTAACACCAAGACAAAATAAAAGTTTATAGTTGCAGTTACATATTTTATTTGAAATATAGTCTAATTTTTTTTTATTAATTAAATGGGGTATTTAACAGAACATCGTAAAACAAAATTCAAATTGAACAATGTAAAAAATTAATATAAAGTGTAAATGACAAGACTGCAATGCAATGAAGAAAGAAATGAAATATATGTCAACTGTCGAAGAAAACTAAGGACGTCTCGAATCAGTGGTGATTGATTATATGAGTTTAGTTCTTAGAGAAATGACATTTCTTGCGGTCTGTTTATTTTATTTTTTGAAATTAAATGTCTCCGATTAATTTTGACAAAAACATTGCATAAATATTCAGAAAAAAATAGTGTAACAGCGATTACTAGAACAAACGTTTCATTTCCAGGTCGACTTGTGAAACAGTTCTTCGCAAGAATTTACGGCCAATCAATCATTACACAAACTCGGTGAATTCTTAAGCGATTCGCCGCATCACATTTTGCGTCATTTTATACATATTTTAACTGAAAATATCTATTAAGAAATTTACTTTAAACTTATTCAAATTCAGTTTCAATTTTGTAAAAGTTACAAAGTTGTCCAGTGAAGGTGTTAAAAGCAGTTGACCGTTTTTTATCTAAAAGTGACTGTTAAATACGTTTAGCAACAATTTTGTTATGGTAGTTGATGGATTTATGTTTTTATGTTACATGTGTTTTCTTTTTTTATATTCAAATCAAGCTTTCACAATTTAAAATAAACGAGGGAAAAATTTGAAACAGAAAAAAATATATAACCTGCAAATTGGTATTTAAATATAATATAACAAAATAAAAATTATTTATTTGTGGATTTACTAAAATGTTTAAATATAAAATTTACATGACATTCATATTAAATAAAATATGCATTCATAAAATAAGAAGAAATATTTACCGGGTGATAGAAATTGTTATGGATTTAAAAAAAATCCTTCAACAAATATAATTTTAATATACAGATTGCATACAATAAATGTTGTATAAGCCTAGTATAAAAGTTTATCATTATGATAGTACAATATTCTAAATTTAATTTAATTACTAGGTCTATAAATCAATTAATTCTCTTGTTGATTGTATTTAATATTTTGATGACATTACTTTGAAAGCCATAAGAAATTAATCATGTTTGAAAAAACAAACAATATCTCTTTACTATTATGAATATTTAAATACTCTGCCATTTTCTAAATTTAAAACAATTATCGGCTGATTTTGCATTATGGAAGATAAATTGCATCACTTATATTAAAATTTTATATTTGATCAGCGTATGGATAACAATCGCTGATGCCGAAAAGTAAACCCAAAGCCTGGATAAATATATTGATTACAATTAGGAGTTGATGCACAAATCATTTCGTGTTCGACTCTAAGCTATATTGACGCCTTAATCTGCAAACCAGCCAACTCCAGTTATGTGAAATGTTTAGGAGTAAAAAAAACTTTGATGAATGTGTATGTTACTGCACGTAGTTTGCTGGTGTTTGAGGTGATTTTGCGTATTTCAATTATTTTGTAAATTTTGTGCATTCTGTGTGCGATACAAAAATGGAAACTGAATGAAATGGCACCAATTTTGACCATGGGTGGAGTAAGTTGGTTTTTAAACCAAAAATCGATATATTAATTATTTTTCGCAGCTACTACCAATACTAAGTGCACGCATACTATACATTATGACAGAAATAATGGAAATTACTTTACAGAATATTATACGTATATCTCTCTATATACAATGCAAAGACTAGATGGCAAAGTGCGTCTCTAAAAATTTATACTATCAGACAGTGGCACAAAAGCGCTATGGCGGAAATAAGCTACTGTTTAAGAAACCTAAATTAAAATTCTCAGTATAATCAAATAAATTGTGTGTTAACGGCCAAAATGGTTATGGCATACAAAGATCAAGGAAAAGTATAAACAATTTAATTCATTGTCACTAATATTGATATTATTTTAATTTAAAATTCACTAAATTATCTAATATATCAAGCTCTTCTGCTGATAATTACTGGCTTTTCCAGTTTCTTTAATTAAATGGAATGCCGTATAAAAACCACGTCACAAATTGCACATTTTTAATTCAAATTTCGAACATCTCATCTAACAAACCATAGACAATTACATTACATTCGTAATTCAAAAGAGCCGAATAAAATTTTGCAACAATGCCATATTCATTTCTGCAATCACAAAATTTGTCAGAATCGAATTATTACTAATAACGAAAAAGACATAAAAATACCAAGCATTGAGTCGTATTTCGGTTTGTATTTTTATTGTGTTCTGGCAACTATTTAATGGAAATAACTTTCGAAAAACAGTTGTATATTAAATCTATCAAGGACATCTGGTTTCTTTAATCGGCGTTCATATAAATACGATACACACCGTATATATTGATTTTTAATGTAGCCACTCGCGTAAGCACTATTTTGATATAACTGGATTTGTTGAATTTCCGTTTGTATGACATATAATATCATTTTATGTATAATATAATTAATTATAAATCGGTATAAATGTTTTACCAAAAACGTGATATTTTCACATTAATGAGCTTAGAACCAACACTATTCAATTTATTTTGACATATTCTAAGAACTTCTAATAAAACAAATGCTAGCTTATCTTTCAAATTAGTAAATATGGTATACTTATAATATGTATATTGAAGATAAGAAATTTTAAAATATTGTGTATTTAGAAAATAGTGTAATTGCCTTAATGTAATATTTCTTAAAAGTAAAAGATTTCAAATTGTATTATATTATTTTATTTTTTTTGTCTCTTCGGTTAGCGTAGTTGGTAGCGTACGCATCTAGCAATCCGGGGAATGTGAGTTTGATTCCCTATCTGTTGTTGGATTTTTTAAATCTAAAAATGCAGGACTAGATGCCCATTGGGTTGAGTAATAGTCTGACAAACAATTCTCGTGAAAAATAATCCGTCAAGTTGTCTTCACATTGCGGAAATCCATATACTCTACTTTCGAAGTGGATTCTTCACTCTGTGTAGATCTATATGCTCCAATTTGGGAGTGAACATTGTACAAAAAAAAATATTATTTACGGCAGGCAATTATATTTATTAAACGTTCAATTTTTATTTGTTAGACATTTTATTTTCAGAAATATACCATTTATTGTACATTATCAGACGTTTGTATTAATATTCCACTTATGAAGGCCTCTCCTACCCGATTCTATCATCTATTGTCAGTACTGTATACAATCCTAGAACCTACTTGCACCAAAGTGTTTTGGCAATTTAGTGACCTCTAGGCATGTTTTTCAGTTTTTGTTTACCTATTAGTCATTCTTAGATGACAAACGTATATGTACGTAACATGTGAATTTAACATCGATAAATATTACGTAAACAAATATAATTACTTTCGACAACTCTCCAGGGCAGTTGTCATTTTTGAGTTGGCAAAATCTGATATGAACAAAATATGTCATCTCACTATCTTAAATTTTAAATAAATCATTACCTTTTCGGCTAAGCGATAAATTAATGTACGCATGCATAAACTTATTTAAAAACAATGCGTCATACGAAGGTTGCAAATTTACAAAAAGATTTATTACCAGCTAATAATGTAAAATACATTACGTACGTATATTATAAATAATTTTACAGCAATTGATGTCTGTCACAGCGTAATCACCAAGTCAAACAGATCGTGCAACATGCAGCGCTTGTGAATCGTATTTTCCAGGTTCGATCTCCAACTGGCATCGCGTGACTTACGTCTCGCCCACCATTCAAGAAGAGTTTACAAATAATACAGTTACTTACCCGGTTAAGTCGCTATTACACGGCGGAATACGACTGTCGAGATTTTCTCACGATATTAATTAAACTACGTATGAAAATACTTTGAGATTTCTTAACGGATACATCTGAATGAAATCGTACCCACATGCTGACATACGAAGGTCTTGGGTTCAAATAGAACTACTATTTGTTTTGCAAACAATGTTTAAATTTGTACACTTAAATATTACGAAATTTTTGCAATACTTTAGAGAAGAAAAATAATAATATTGACGACATATTTGTACACATAATAAACATTTCATTTTCTCACAATAATATTAAAATGTTACTTTTGAAAATATGTTTACACACAAAAGTATTTTTAACATTCCAGTAGTCAATAATATGTAAATTTGTGTAACTTGATTTAACATATTAATAATACACAATTTCAGAAGAGAATATTTTAAAAAAAGATTGTAATAATTTTGAAACGTTGATGAGGACTTTGATAGACGTTGATTGATTCAAAATAATTATAAAATTACACAAGTTATTTATGTATGCGTTACGTATATTGTCGCCTTGGTAACTGAGTTGTTAAGCTTGCCCTTCAGTATTGAATGTTGTAAGTTCATAACTCGTAGTTAAATATTAAAATTATAAAGATGCACAATTGGGTGCTTTATTGGTTTAAGGATTTGCTATATATATATGTACATATAATTTACAATATATATAAAAATATAAAGAATTTTATAAAGTTCAAACTATAATAACGTGTAATAGTGGCTTTATAGAAAAACTATCACATCTTGAAGATAACGTATCATGTATTCAGTTCTATAAATAACGTTGCTGTGTCAGCAGGTGTTTGTAATATATATTTTCGCGATTTCTCATGGGTAATTTTATACTTTAAAACAAATTAAAATAGTTTTTGAAGGATGTTCTGTTTCAAGAATACAATATAACTTATAAACTGATTATTATAAGCACTTTTTCACAGAATAATGATTATATGTGCAATAAATTTTGTGCATCTAAAATTTGAATATGGTTTTGAATTGAAAATGCAAGCCTTGTAAAATGCATTAAATGATGCATAATATACAATATTTTTCCATCCATTAATCAGTAGATTAAATAAAAACATAATGACAATGGAAATTTTAATTTTAATTTTGATCAAAATTCACATTTGTAACGGCTTAAATTCATAAATATAACATTATTTAAAACGTTGTGAATTAATTAATAAATTACATATATTTATTTATGATTTTTTGCGAAGTTTGATAGTAAAAACGAAACGTTAACTGTTCTTCGTCTAATGGCTCACTTCATTAGGCATTTAGTATTTAGGGCATGCAAATATTATTGTTTAATTATTAGAAATATCATATCAAATTTGATAAAATTAATACATACCTGATGAATACAAATTTATTTAAATCATGTTCGCTCCCAGATTGGAGCATATGGATCTACACAGTGTGAATACATCCACTTCGAAAGTGGAGTATTATACGGATCTCTAAAATGTGGAAAAACCGATGGACATTTAGTCACTTTCGATACATTTTTGAATTTTGTAAATTTGACAGATGTGTGAATTGAACCCGCATTCCACAGATTGTTAGGCACGCACGCTTACCTCTATACTACAGGGTAGACACATGAGAGGAAAAGATACAGTAGAGGTGAATACACACATTAAGATTTAAAAACATGACGTAATATTATATTATAAATGACAAAATAATTAGCAACACACACACAAACGTTCTTCACTCTAATTCATATATTATCACGATAATTAATTTATGATAATATGTATAATTATTCACTTCTATTTTCGTTACGGAAATGATATTTTTATAATAACTTGTTTGAACTTCCGATCGAGAACAATATAATAAATTGCTTTAAGAATAATCAAATTAAAAATAAATTAAGACTTCCTTTTTGACCATTCTTAGTAAAAATCAGCTGTTTTTTATTTTTAAATGCAGTATTATCCTGTCAGTAGTCATACTAAATTGGAGAGTTCAACAAGATTGCTTCGGATATTAATATCTTACACTTATGTGAGGTGAGCTTAGATGGATGCTATAATATATATTATTGTGACAAGGCCTGTCAAACTTACTTGGTAGACACTGTCTCCTTCCTTCTGTATTTTTTTTAATTATCTCTTTATTCTTTCTCATATTTTTTACAATATTGTCTTTGTTCTTTTATGTGTTTTATTTTAATGTTTTTTTTTATAATCATATTAATGTCGTGTTGTAAATGCATTCAACTCATAATTTCTAATATTAAAACATGTATAAAATAAATATTTCAAATTTTAAATTTAATATTTGGATGAATAGTTGGTTGAACATCCCTGGGACAGGAGATGTGCCCAACGAAGCGCGTTTCTCTCAAGTTTCTTAACTGGGCAAAGTTGTATTTCATTTATTAACTATCTGAGTGAGCAGCCTATTAACTTTCCGTCAGGTGAGTTCCTACAGTAGGCATTTTTTTATTAGTATTGTTCTCCTTTGTGCTGCAAATGATTGCTTTGTTAGATAACTTTAATGATACAAATTCAACCTTTACCGATTTAACAAACGTTAAAATGTTCGATAATATTTAATACGTTTAAAAAACAACTGAAGTAAGTATTTTTAAATTAAACATCTTAATATCAACAATGTTGCTATTTTTAACAATATTTTATTTGAATTAAATCATCTCTACAATATTAAAGTTTATCTTGATTAAGAAAGCTATTGGAGAATATTGGACATTCTTGTTAGTTGTTTTTAGTTTTATATTTTGTTATTTATATATTATATTCACGGTTATTATTAAATATATATAGTATCAGTAAATAATTGTAAGCTTAGATATTATATTTTTTTTTGACTATAAGTAAAAATTGACGATGATTTAATGTCAAGCCTAAATGCCATAGATAATTCGTTAATAATAATAAACCTCCTCCTCGGTTAGCGCAGTTGGTAGCGTGCGTGACTAGCAATCCGGGGAATGCGGG
>JAGVSQ010006888.1:0-15852 GCA_022683975.1 Rhyacophila evoluta | reverse complement strand
CCGTCACTGTGTTGCTGAGTGGTCGCTCTATAGCGTGACCGTAAAGAGGTTAAAAAAGAGACAACTGTCTATCTTTAAATCAAACTTGTACATGCATCAAATGACCATACGGAGGAAAATCCCTCAACGCGACTTTTTAATGTTGACTTAAACAATCTTGTTTCAAGCCATTATACCAGAAAAACATCAAATATGCCAAATGAATTTCTTAACACATTGAAGAAATTCTTGGCTATTCATCTGAGCAACTTTACATGTCTCACTTTGTTCAATTCAAGAACATATCACACTTATTTACAAAATAGTATAAGAATCATTTTTTTATATATTCAATACCAGAATCCAATGATTTTTTTAAGTATATTTGACCAGGAAGGTCTATTATAGACTCGTTATATATATTATATCATAATCTAAAATTCAAAATTAATAAACGATATGAACATGGAAACAAAATGGCTTAAATGATAATAACACACAGTCAAAAAATTCATTTAAAAATACTATAGATATTGTAGATGTTTTACGAAATTAAATATTTTTTAATGTGTCTACATATTAATATAATTTAAAAAAAATTATAAATTCACCATTTTTGCTTCTTTTAGTGTATGCTTTCAACATTATACACAAAAAATAAACTTTAACTATTTATAGATATCATTAGAGCATTATATATTACGCTGGTATTGAATGAAATTTTTTCACAGATATGGCGACATTAAAATTTTTGGTATAAATTATTTGACTCAAAGTTACTTTAGATCATTTCACATCATTTTATTTAAATGGAAAATTAAAAATAGAAAAATGAATCGAATTCTACTCTTCTGGCCGGCCTAGTTTAATTAATATGAAGAGTAATAGATATTAAATTTCATAATATTCTGGTATTGAATGTAAAAGATCCATGAAACTAGTCCATTTCAAACATTCAGTGTGTAATGAGAAAACAATTTTGCTCAAAGTTGCCCCATGTTCACCTTAATGACTTAACTCCAAACAGAATAATAAATTAAACTCTCTTTTCATTATTGGTCGAAGCTTTTTCTCTGTTTGATTTTTATCCTTTCGATTTCTTCGTCGGAAGTTCCATTACTGCTGAGGTGACGTTCCACTGTGAAAAAGGAAAAAAAAAATATTATTATAAGTAATTAATACCACTGGCTTCGGGCACTCGATAGAAATTAATAATTCTAAACGTACAAGATTGCTTGTTGATTGGATGTTTACCTATCACTGGAGTTTACAATAAAGAAAAACTTTGCTATGCAAATGGTATTTTGGTCCATCTTCTAATTGTTGCTGAAAAACCTGGTGAGGGACAACAATTATGTGTGTGCAAGTGTACATGTGTTTTGTGCTGCCAACTTAATCGTGTTTTGTGAAAAGATTTGTGACTAACAAAATTACACTATAATAAAATAGGAAATAGCCGAATTTTCTTCATCTTCTGTGGTTAATTTAATCATGAGTCTTATGAATCCTAATGATTGACTTAACTTTTACTAATAATTGTTCTGTAATGGATAATATCCAAGGTTGTGCATGTAAATGAACAAATTCTCAAGCTGTCTGATTCTCTTATTATATTATTACTATAAAATGGTGTTTACAAACCTGTTCTGGGGCTACGCGTGCTCGGCAAAAGAGAGGCAGATGCTCTTGGTACTAAAACCACAGCTCCATCAGCTGCCTGTTGCAGGGAGAATTGTTGCGAAGATAGGGGGTTACCATCATTGTCTCTCAAATGCTGAAATATAATTATATACCAAATTGTCATAAGCTGTCTTCTGTTATTTTATAGAATTGTGCTATAAATGCAGATAACATTTGTTTATTTTATTTTATTTAACAACATTTAATGAGAGAAACGCACACCATACCTGAAAGACATGTCTGTAGAGGGCGGCAAAATGTTCTTTAGCCCTCTGCCTTTCAGCCAACAGCATCTGGCGGTCTCTTTGTAAACGCTGCTTACGAGTGCGGGCGTCTCGAACCTCATCAGCCAGCGACGTTATTTGGTCTAGCTTTCGCTTTCGGCAGTTTTGTGCTGCCACCTGTCAAATAAAAATAAAACAAATTCAAACAACCAAACAAAAATAACAACTAAATTGTCATCTCAACGATATTAGCATTTTCTTCATAAGTATCATGTATTTGTGGTAGTAGCTTTTAACAAATGTATTATCAGTGTTTCGTAGTTAGTAAAATTTTCACTTTTTCGTGCATACTATCTAAATGATTTACACAAGATGAATGTAGGAGTTCACTGGAAAAACCTTTATAATGAATATTGTTTTTCATTAAACCAATCTATGTTAGATTATTATTGCATTAATATTAAAGTAATAAAATTTACATCTATTTTAAATACAGATATTAAAGCCGGTTAAACACATTGTATTAACAATGTCCTAGCTGATGAAGCCAATCTTAAAATACATTGACAGAAAACTATAAAAGATTGAGTAATTATGTAAACTGCGTGGCTAATGCATTTGAATTTATTTCTGGGTATGGCCACTCGAAAATTAAAATAATTTTTATTTTACCTTGTTCTTTCCCCTCCGCCTTATATCCCTGATGAGAGATAGTTGTGATTCGCTGAGGTCGTGCTTAGAGAGACGCTCATTGAATTCATCCATTGGTAGATTTATAATGTCGTGAACGGTCATTGGAATACCTATAACAATGAAAATAGTATGGATTATATTACATGTTTAATGGTATGTCGGAACCCTGATTTTCATAAATATTATCTTTATTGTAAAAAGCAATCAATATATCAGGTAGACGATACAAATATATAGAATAGAAATTGAAAATAAAATCAAATCAATGTATCGGTCTTATTACAGTTGTATATTATACGTAAAATGGTATAGTTTATATTATAATCTCGATAATGGTTTCACAAAAATAAAACAATAATACAGATTTTTGGACTATATATTATTTTACTATATGGTTATAAATAACTTTGTCTTTGATATCTCCGTATGTCGTTTTGTCAGTCATTTTTGCCTATCTGATACAAATTCCTTGTTTATGATGGAGAATCATTACTCTACAATAAATAGTAAATTGATAATCGTCAATATCTCATGACAGATATGACACAAAAAGAAATTAGTACAATTGCAGTAAAATTATCCTCGACACTGATAGCAATTCAGTTAGAGCTGATGTAAGGAGGATGTTTAAGGCCATGATTTGATAAATTACTAACCCAAGGCCCTCGCCCTCTTCTCGTCTCGGGATAGGGGGCCCAGTCCGCAGGAACCCGCGCCCTCTGGGGCCCGACGACCTGCAAATTTGTTATTTTTCATTATTATTAATGCAATATTTATTGACAAGTGTTTTTATGTCTTTATTTTTAAACTACAGAAAACTTAACGAAAAACGTCTGGAGATGGATATTTATACAGTTCCTCAAATACTTAAATCGAATGTATACTGTGGCAAAATAACCTCCTTTCTAGTTGCACGATTCTTGAGAAAACAATGTAACTACAGCCGACTAGTCCAACCGATTTTAATTTTAATAGCACAAATGGTTGATTATCACCATAGTTTCGTCAATTTGGTAAATCCTACATCGATACACATATTATTCTTACATAGTCGTATATAATTAGTTTCACTCTTCCATAAATTCTTTCCTATTTATTAATTTATAAATTCAAGTATCCCTAATTATGTGTATAATTAACGTAAAGTTCCTGTGAGATTTCTAGTGAATTTCTTGATTAAACTATTTTCATCATTACTTGCGATGTCTCTATTAACAAGATTCTTATCCATTTATGCACCTCTGAGTTTGTCCCTGGCTAGTGGTCTATGGGGAGGCTGTGGTGGAGCCGGGGGAAGGCTGTATGTGTGGTTGTGATTATGGCGGGGGGCTGCCACTCCATTGTTCTGCACGCCAGGTAGCCCATTGGAGAATTCCATTGTGCAAGAGTACTTCATTTCTGTAATTTTAGATTAATTTTGACTTTAAAAAGAGAAATTAATTATTGGCATTAATTTTGTTTGTTACTAACGTTTGTTGTATTTAGTGAAAACAATAATAGCGCAGTGGTAAATTTAGTATTCATAGTTTAAATTTACAGAAATTAATAAACATTATTATGTAATATTTAATATTTGCAAGATGTCTAAATTAATTATAACTTTAAAATGAGGAAATTAAATTGCTTATTGAATAGTCACATGACTTCAGAAATAGTCTAACGCTTTATCTGATAATTGCTTGTATCTGGTGTAGAAAGTATCAAATGAGGAAGTCTTTTATAGCTGAACTCCTCATCATACGATGTTGGAAACTATTTTTCTTTAAATCGTTAATAAATGAGCAGTATTATTTTTTTAGTAGCAGCAATATTAGAGTTTTGTAATAATTACCTGGTGTTAGATGGCCAACATCTGGTACATAGGTGGCAGTAGGTGCAGCAGGGCTCTGCTCGTATTCAAACTTCACCTCCGACTGCAACTGCAGCGAAGACTGTTGATCCTGGTCTGAAAGCCCACTACGGACACGCCCCAATGGTGATTGCTCCTGGAAAATTAATATGTAAATAAATTTACAGGCAACATTTTAGAATTTATTTTTAATTAAAAACAAAGAGCTTACATTTATTTTTAGAGTTTATAAGGACTTATTTCAACGCTTTTATTATTTTATTAACAACTGAAGTAGATATCATATATAAATCAATAGTAGCCAAAAAGCACTTCATAAACACGTTTGTGTAGGTACCTGAAAGCATCGTTTTCCAAACATGTGATGTTTCTTTTGGGCCACAAGAGGCGGCTGACGAGTCTCTCCATCACACGGTCGAAGTTTACTGAAACAAAAATAAAGTATTATTAACATTCATTGTAAGATTTGCAAATTACAAATGGGTTTCAGCTTATAAAATATGAAAAGTGGTTTAATTGGGTCCATTAGTTCAGTGTATAACATGGTACAATATTTATGTAGGTGAAATCACTACCCATACTTTTCTGATTCGAAATACAAATATAGCATAAGAAAATAAAGGATTTACTGCCTCACCTGTGGTAATCTTGGGCGGAGTCACTGCCTCCATCGCACCATTCACTATCAGATAAAGATGGCACCCGTTCGGATCCCATTGATGAAACTGCACTGTCTGATGATGCATCAACCCTTTCTAAAATAGAGAATAATTGCTTCTATGAAGTTTTGTATCACTTGGCAAATTTTACTATTACTCTCTAATTTAATCATGAACCTTGAAAAGTTGCTAAATATTTACTAATTGTGACTCGGCTTGTAATAACCATGTCTATATTTAAACCAAGTAATGGATTGGCAATGTATCAAACCATGACACAGTTTAGGACCCATAGTAGGCAGCCCATCAACCTATCTCAACTAGCTACGAGATGTATGCACTTGTCCATGTGCAGAATGAACAGCTGTCATGCAATTCCTATTCAACATTACCCTGGACAATATTATAAGGAAGCCTGGAATGAAAAGCTTTGAGGCCATATATGGAATATCTATTCAGCTAGGACCTATACGAATCCTTTGACATAATTTGCTATTCATGCGAGCTTGTTTGTATGTAGCTACAGTACTGCTAAGGAGCTATTCTGAAGCTGGTAAGTCAGCTGAAGAGCTTATGTATTTGTGTTCCATAGTATATGTCCACAATAGTAAAAATGCAAAAACGAGAATTTCACAGATATTTTGAATCTATTTATCATAAAAAACAAAAATCCAATTATAAAAATGCATAGCCACTTACCACTCCCCATTCCAGCGGACATTTGTAAAACTCCATTATTATTATTCCCATTGTTATTGCCTCCATGCTGCATGCCTCCTTGGTGGTGTAGCATCTGCTGCGGCTGGTGAAGGTGATGGGTATTAGCATTATGATGGGCGGCTGCGTGTGACTGGTGGTGCTGTAGAAGAGCTGATGCGGAATTGCTGTTGTTTGCTGAACCCCCACCGTTATTGGCAGAGTCGAGCATCCGCATTGTGTACATGCCTAGGGATAAAGCCGTGGATATATGTTAAATATAAATCAAGTAATATAGATTGAACACACATTGAATAGTTAAGCAAGCTGCCCAGCAAAATATTTTAAGCAGTGTAGTGTTCAATCTTTTGAGATGTTTCTAAAAGAATGATAGAGATGATATAAATATATTTTTTTTTTTTTTTGTCTCCCGGAAAGCCAAGAAGATAGCGTGAGTGCCTCATAAAAACTGGCTACTAGGTGATAGATATTTGAAAAATTTCAACATACCTAAATGAATTAGCTAGCCTTATATTAATAATTTATTTTATACACATAATAATAAAAAAAGACATGCAAATTAGTCTAAATCTTAAAACCTAAAAATATTTGATAAAAGATGGTGTAACATGGCAATTTAAAGTATGGTATAAAAGTTTTTTAAAAGATCCTTGTCCAAGATCTTTTATAGTGTAATAATTGTAATAAGCATTTGTTCCCTGTATAATTTTTGAGTAAATTCTTGAAAGGTATGAAAGTTCAAACTAATGAATATCCAGTAAGGGTCAGAAAAAAATTATATTGTTATAAAATATAATAATTGATACAAAAATGATTCATACTTTCCAAATACTCATTGTGCAGATGATAATATAATGATATAGGCATCGTTCTGAGATAATCTACAGGATGAAAAATGCTGGACGAGACAACTGTGCCAATAACTGGACTATAAAAGTACCCCATTTTTTGGCTGCAGGAAAATTTTGGTATTGATGAGTGTGGCCAAAAACCGTCTTCAGACATGGGTATTGTTTGCTCTATTTCTTAAAGAAATTTGATAATTTCAAGAAAATGATATTTCTTTCTATAAAATATTCCAGTTCTCCTCGCTTATCAGTGTATAATAGTTCCAACTGCTTTTTCATTTTCTTTTATGCTTTGGCGTTTCTTCACAAAATGTTGTAAGCATAATATAAAAACCTCAAAAATCTCCGTCCTATTGCATAGTTGTTCTTTTATAAGAAAGAAATTGAAGAAAAATTGTCCAAACTGATGACTGATGAATATAACGATGTGTTTTCAGAGGAGCATGATTGTTTTATGTTCAGCGTTCTCAAACGTCACTTTGATAGTCGTCAACATTCATAGACAAACAATACTTGGAGAAGTAGATTAACTTGTTAAAAAGTTTATCGAAGAATGTCCTCTTTTTATATCAGCACTTCCAATCAGTGATATCTGAGAAAAGCTTTGATCATTCAAAATGGTGATCATTCAAAAATATCTCCTCTTAATCAGATTAAGTAAGATTGGACCAGAGATAATTTTCACAAATTAAAAGTTCTGGTAATATTTTAAGTATCGTTATGTATTATAGTGTTATTATTACATGTTTTTGTTAGCATGACTGCCAAAAATGATTTAAAAGCACCCCATTTTCTCCGAATAATTGTATTATTAGGGAAAAATTAGACCAACAATGAAATTTCACAGATGCTTAATTTTCACGTAGCTTTTTTATAACCGGCAATATATTATTAAGCATTATTGCCTTGGCGATAGATTGCTTAACACTATTTTCCATTTCCAATTATTTGAATCCTCAGCATCGATGTATTTGATGTCCCAATCACCGTTCACTTTTTAAGGAGTCGAGAACTAACCGTGCACTTGTGAAATACTGTTTTTTCCTTCTCCCACTGGTTATGTTACAAATTTTAGATATGTCTTTCCACATTTCAAAATTCAATCACCGTAATTTTTTCAATGCAACTATTTTAATGACGTATTTATAACTTTTTTTCATATTGAAAACTTTTCACCGGATCGCGTTTTCTACAATATTTATCCACAATTTAATACAATATTGTTATTTTAAACATATTCACTGTGTGATATTTCCTAAAAATTTTCAATTTGATATCATTATTTTTTTCTTCAGTTGTTAGGTGATATAAAATATATATTATCGTTGTTATCTTCAAAAATCATTGGATACGAATGTTTTTTTAAAAATTTATTTTCCTAAAATATATATTTGTAAAATTGGTTAGACTGAAGAGAAAGAGAGGAAGATACTGAATTAGAGATCATTTGGAAAGATTTCACTGTTCAATTGTCGTATACACCAGTTTAAGTCTGATATTTATTATTGCCGTAATGAAGTAATGAACAATTACGCGATTATCAATTTCTAAGATTTGATAACACAACTTTTATTAAATGATAGTTTGGACTAGGATATTATCAGCATTAAATAAAAAATCATGATAATTATGATATTTTGTGAAAGGATTTTAATCAAGTCATTTTGGAGAATTCTGTGATAACCAATAAAATATGTTAGATATGACTCAATCAGTGGATGTCAGGATACCAAGATATAAAAATATTCTCTAGATACATAAATTAGCATAAGAAAGAAATGGAAAATAGAAAGAAATGGAAAATAGAAAAAAATATTTTACACATTAATTCATTATGTTCATAGTTATTTAGATGGATAGGACTTCAAAAATAAGTAGTATTATTAAAAATTACATCAATTATGCATACTTTGTTACGACAGTTTATTATTCAGCAAAAACCAACAATTATAAAATGGAGTTGTGCAAAGTCATTGAAGGAATAATAGTAATTTGAATTGGATGAAAACAATTATAAACTTTCCAAATGCTCCCTGTAATTTTGTGATCGAGGTAATTATTTATGCTATATCTCAAAGAGCGAGCGTATATTGTCTAATGAGACCATGGTTTTTCGACCTTGATCTAATACACGGCATAATTCAGTTTTTAATCTTATCAGGGCAATAGACTAAAGAAACAGATGCAGATTAAATCTGGTAATTTTATATCCATCTTGAATCTAGATATGATATTTCTATTTTTATCACAGATTGAAAAAAAACTTCAATAACTGCATCACATTTGACTATGGCAACCAGAAAATATTCAAATTTTTAAGGAAGAATTCGATTTATTTCGAGTGCCAGTATTTCATTAGTGCTATGTAATTCAAGTAAACATCTTCACTAATGGATATGCGCTTTCAGAGAAAGCTGAAATTTTGAAGATAATGTTTCTTTTAAAAAATACTAATAAATTTTTTCCAAATTCTGTTCTAGCATTATAATGAAATAATAGATATACAAATATGATATTATAAAAAATATACATCAGTATGGTGCAAAATATATATTATATTATCACTTAACATTCATAAGTCTAATACAGCCAGTTAAATTACGACCGTTTGGTATTAAAGAGATTTGACATATCTCAATGGTAAGACTCGAAAAGGCAAATTAAAATCCTAGTGGTACCACACGGCGATCATGATCAACAGAAGAATATTTAGAAGCACTTTTTCCTTCACTAATCACACACAAAAGTATTGTAACAATAACGTTTTTTGCACAGAAGCGATAGACAATTAATTATTCTGTTAAAAATTAAATCGGAAATTTGTTTCTCGTACTGACACCAGCATTGTTTGCAGAATTCAACACAAACTATTAATAGAGATAAGGAGAGATTATCATTATTACTACAGGGGGCAGAGAGAGAGGGAAATAATGAGATAATAATGAGATAAGAGGTCTGGGTGATAGCTGTGAACACGCTCGGAACGGATGACTTATGCTGATTGAAACATTTGTTAATGTCTTCAAAACTATCTTGAATTTGTGAATTTCTTATGGAATAGTATCAGTGGCAGAGATTTTGCCTTTCATCACCTTCACGCTATACATACTTAAATGACACACTGGCAAAAATTATAAACCGACATTACTATCCATCGCTAATAAAACACCATGAATACTAATACAAAACAAGTATTTTAATTTATTACAGGATGCTTTACATTCATTACATCAAAGTACACCTGAGTATAAAGAATAAACAAACAAACAGCTTAATTTCTCTGATGAAAAATCGTAGATATGTGTACAAAAAATGTTAATTGCATTTGAATCTTACCTTCGTTCATGGCCATGTCCATGAGTTGCAAATCTTCGTCATTGAGAATCGAAGACAGGAATCCGTCAGAGGTCCCATTGAGTTCTGAAGAAGAGTTCTGCTGAAGCAAAGACTTCAATTAATTAAAAGATTCTGGAATATATAATATTAGAATACAAAGAATCAACCCTCATTCCGAATAGTTTTCTAATGTTCCTGATAGTAAAATAGGTACAATAACATCTATGCCTTCTTCTTCAAGATGATCGCTCTCAGAGTCTAATTCCGCCTAGAAGAGTTTCTGCCATAAACCAATCATATTGCGGAAGATCTCAATATATCAAGCCAACTAGCTTTTCGTTGTCCCATAATTATTAACTATACAGACCTATTCAACAAACCTAAGAGAATCTTGTATGTTTTGAGAAGGTGGGAGAAGATTGTTAGAGATAGAGATCCTTGGAGGCATAGTATAATATCTTTATAGACTATGGAGAGGAAAAAGAATGTAACCCAAGCAGACAGAATATTACAGGAGGCCCCAAAAACGTCTATTTAATGATTTTGGAGCAAAATCAAAATATCAAATAGATACAACCTTGAAGTGCCCGGAGACTGAAATTAGTGTTTTATATGCTCAGTCTGGTTTTATCAACAAAATTAATGTGATAGAAGTTATTTTTCCTGGTCCCAAATTTCATGAGCTCTTCTTTTTCAAACAAAGTATTAATTTTGATACTGATTCGGCATTTGCAATTTACATCCTTTTGATAATATGAATGTGTATTAAATTATATACATATTATATACGATGATTGAAAAAAGGTATTTTGAAAAAACTGGGGCTTATGTTATTTTTCTTTCCACAGTCCCACACACACAAAAACAAAGGAATCCCGAAAAATGCAGGTATCAAGAAGGAATATTATCGTATTCGCAATATTCAATATAATATTTCAATAACGCTCCATTTAAAGAGCACACACGAAAAAATGAGAAGAAATAGGTAGTATTATTATAAAGATTGGAATATGTAATACAATAGTTGATGAGGATTTTGATGGCATAGATATTTCTTGGATAGATAATAAATTTATTATAGATAATTGTCCGTTTTTGACATTTTGATCTTCAAGCATTGATGACATCTGGATATGAAGGTTATATTGTATCATATTTATGGTAACTTAGTTCTTTGAGAACCTTTTACATTTCAACCAAATTTTGATATCATTTAAAGAAGTTGTTTATATACCTGATAGTACATTTGGTCTTGATGGTGTTGCTGGACATGCGAGGGAATTCCACCAGCTCCGTTGTGTTGGTGTGCTGCATGGTGGTCCATCTCACTTTTGTAAAAAAGGGAGGGCTGCGGTACGGTAGGGGCAGCTGTCACCGAGCTAGGAGGCGGTTGAGACACGTTCATTGATGCTGCAACTGCGGATCCCAGATTTGCTGCACCTAAAATTGAAAGACATTAAAGCATCACAATTTGTATGTACTTTGGATATTGTTAATGTATATGCTGAATAGCGATCTATAGAATTTCAATTAGTTTAGGTTGAAAATCTAATTCAATCAACTGTCAGGTTTTCTAATTATTTCAGTTAAATTTGTAAACGATTTCATTTTTAGTATCAGCAGAATCACTCCATTTTCCTATATCCTACTACATTATAACATATCCTATAAGCGATGATAGCTATAGAAGAAAAAATAAATTAACTGACCGTATATATCGGCCGTGGCGGCCAACGGCGATTTATCCGAAAGAGGAGCATAAGGTGGAGCCACGTACGCTGAAGTCGGCTGTGTGAGATGCCTATAGTAACAAAAACAAAATACATATTGAAATTGTCGCATTTAAAAAACTATTTATTGGCAAACTTGTTTTTTTATGATGTCAATATTTAAACTCTTAAATTCTGGAATATAACAGCACATTGCTGACTTGATAATTTAACCTTGAAAGAGCGGGTTGATCAGATGTATGACTATGGAAAGTTTGTAATTCTAAAATTTAATTATTATGGTGCATTTAGGTAAAGCATGTGGCCAAACTCAATCTCACGATAGACTAAGTATTCTCAAGTGTGTTTTATCTGTTATTTTAAGTTCCTATAAAATTTCCAGGAATTCAAGATCGCTATTTCATGAGATAAAATGCGGCTTCCCATTTATCAATTATTGCTCAATCTATGGTAAGCTGGGTAATAAATAAAATATTCAAATCTATGAAAGGTTCATATTCTCTGTATTAGAACAAAAATAATAATTTGAATTAGATAAAGTCAGTAAGACAAATTTCTTACCCTCTAACTGCATTCAAATGGTGATTGTGATAAAGGTTCTGGTGTTGAGGATCCTGCGCTCCCGGATGGTGCATGTTGGTTGACGGCTGGCCCCCCGCCAGTGACGATATGGCCCCTGCAGCGACCGGAGGCCCAGCCCCTGTGGGCTGTGACGGGGCGGGTAGGGCCAGAAGCGTCGCCAAGTCCTGCCAGCGTTGCTCCATTGACATGCTGCGGACTAGGTTCTGTGGATGACAATCAGAGATATTAATTAGTTTATTAATTATTTATTATTTATCTGGACATATTCTTTGTATTTTACACAAATGGCTAGTGATAAATTGATTGATAAGATGACACGAAGAAAGTCTGTTGATGGCTGTGTCGCATTATTAATTTTTGTATTATAACTCTATCATAAATGTGATTCGAAAGCGAAGTCAGCATATAGAATTATAGATAACGGACATGCAGTCAGTGCCGCACCGTGGCTAGTTGAAGCCCTTGCGCAAAAAGTTTTTTGAATCATCTTTTTAGATATTTTCTATGCTATATATAAGCTTTTTAGCCCTCTTGTAAGTAGTTTATAAAATCATCTTAATTTTTTTAATTAGGACAATATCACTGCATAATACTGATGAATTTATTTCAAATTTCTTATAAAAAAGCCCTTATGACCCTTACGGCGTGCACAATTTGAATATAAGCATGGCATTCGACTTAATATATCGACTGTGGAAAAGAAAAGGGATGCAACCCTCAATTTTTCAAAATAGCTTTTATTCAACAATTACAATATATACAACTTAACACACGTTCTATCAAAAGGGTGTAAGCTGAAAATGCCGAATTAGTGTCTAAATCTAGCTTTTAACTTTGAAATTCGGATAGTCCGTGAAAATTACAACCGCGAGAAAGGCTTCCAGTCAATCAATTTTACTAGTTTTTCTCAAATAATTTAGTAAATTAATATCAAACTGACTGAATAAAATAGCAAATTTAGTCTTCATGCACTACGTTTCATGCAGGTTGTATCTATGTAATAGTTAGCCCATCATTATTAAGTAAACGTTTTTTTGTGCCTCCTCTAAAATTTGTTTTCTGTGGGTTACGTCCTTTTTCCTTTCCACATTGATATATATATTTCAAGCCACAATCTCCAGCTCTGAAGCGCCTTCGCTTACGACTTGGCCACCTGGAGACGTTATATTTAATATAAGAAGAATATTGCTTTATGGTATTTTTTCGTCACGCACAAATCTTTATTTATTGCATATGCATACATCGACAGACTAACTATTGCAATTCGATATAAACATCTGTGAATCTGTACATACATTTATATATATTATAGTAAAGGACAAGAGTAGCTGATACACAACATACAATATTCGCTTTGCGGGCTTCGTAAACCGGCGATCTACGTTCTTAATATCTCCTAATTAAAATAATACAAGGAGCATTATTTTCCTCAAGATTAATCTCGATATAAAGTGCCAATACATAACATCAAATTGATGTCACGAAAGTCTTTTTTCCTAGTCGTAAATTTCACAGACCTTTCTTTTCCAAACTTAAAAACTAAATTTAGACACTAATTCGGCATTTGCAGAACACCTGCTTTTGATCTATTAAACGTTCCAACGTGTGTTAAGTTATATACATTATGATTATCGAAATAAGCTATTTTTTAAAACGGGATTACGTGCTTTTTCCTTTCACAGTCGATTTTTTTTAATTCGGATTTATTAGCTATCATTCCAGCCTGATATATATGCGTAAATATGAAACAAAACGTGTGAAAAAATACTCCGTAATTAATTATTTATAAAACCCAAACAGTTTCATCGAACGATTAAAAGTAGACAAAATAATTAAATTATGCATCCGAAATACAACATGAATATAGAGTCGGTTTCATTAGAGATTGCGGACGACTGGAATTCGTAAATTTTGCTCCAGTGACGTGCGTAAAATATTCGAATAGGACGATAAAAAAATCTCTAAATGTATTGTTTTGTTCGTATTTTATTTAACCCCACGGTTAACACTTTGAATGCTTCACAACGAAATATGTTTATTAGTGACGGCAGCGAAACGATCGTTTTGCATTTAGTTCTAGCTTTATTTAAGTGCAAAACTGAGTGCTTTAAAGTGCAGAATTATAATTGTTAATTATTATCTCCCCGGTAGCGTAGACATCGAATTTTTAAAACATCCAAAAATGCAGGACTGGATGCCCATTGGGTTGAGCAACTGTCTGACAAATAATTCCCGTGAAAAATAATCTGTCAAGACGTCTTCACATTGCGGAGATCCATATACTTCGCTTTTGGAGTAGACCTTCACATTGAAATATATATTCAACCCCCTCGATGAGCTGCCAATAAGTTGGTAAACACGCGCATGCTTCAGAATCAGGAGTCGCGGATTCAACAAAAGTAGCTGTATATAAAAAAATCAACGAATATGAGACGAATTTTTAGTACACGCTAACGGTATTAATTGTTGAAGTGATTGAATACGTTAAGTGCAATTTGTAATTTATGACCCCTCGATGCGGACACCACTGGCCAAATGCAAGACGAACCATAGCATCTTAATATGACCTCAAAATGTCTATAAAGACATAGGTATGCCATTATTATCAGAATCAAGACCGTGAAAAAAATACAATCATATTAATTAGTATATTTACTAGAACCGCGCATGCTGACGTGTTTACAATATATCGCATAACTGGACATCTACTTCTATGGGACTTATGTGTCGTTATCAAATTATTATGAAGTCGTCTTTGGAGGGAAGCACACGGCCACCGCTGTACGCGTCAACGCAATAATTTAAATATCACTCTTCTTCTAGACTAATTATATTTTTAAAATATAAGGGTACCTATAATACGACGTATAGAGATGAACAAATTGACTCCGGGTTTTATTTGGATGTTATTATTGGATAATCTTCTTCTTAAAGTCCATAAGATTAAGAATATAGTAAATTTGTATCGTAGTAAAATGCAGGATGTCGATCACATCATTTGCAATTATCCTTATCGTTGGTCGGAGGGGAAGAATACGATTTGTAGCGACCTTCGTCGATTCATATCCACGATTTTAACCGTCATATTGTAAGCAAGAAGATTTCTTTTAAGTAAATATATTGATTATACACTTCATTGCGACTGGAGAGATTATCATTTGAACGCACACTCTAGTGCACTCCATCCAGGGAGAAGACACTGTCAGTACTTTTGTACATGGCCCTTCAGGCTCATCACAATGCGATACAATAATTAAATGAATAGCATGCAAAATGATAATATTTAATAGACACAACTTTGAAGTAAATAAATACTAAAACTAGTGTTTTATGTAACGGATTTCATGTTAATTTAATAAGTTATTGAAGAAAAACTGTTAAAATTGATGTGGTGAACGTCCTTTTTCTTGGTCGCAAATTTACAGACCATTCTTTTGACAGACATAAAATTTAAATTTAGCTACTAGATCAGCATTTTCAGGATACCGTCATATAATAATATATTGGTATGTATGCCCCTGATAACTACCTAAGAAATCGGGAACATCAGCTGTT
>JAGVSQ010006887.1:619-15852 GCA_022683975.1 Rhyacophila evoluta | reverse complement strand
ATAATTCAGAATTTAAAATCAATTTCCATCAAGCACCATCAGTCAAAAATATTAACAATTTTGCTATAATAAAACACGAGTTTTAGTCTTTGTGTGCTCCAAGTTTATCAATCTATTATGATATTGGGCCAAAATCGTTAGATATAATTTTTTCCCTCCTGTAAATACCCTTATGTGTGGGTTATGTCCTTCTTCCTTTGTAGAGTCAATAAAAATTAGTATCGTTAATACTTTTCTTTAGTGTACCTTATTCAGCTTTTTGAAGAGAGTGCTATGATGGATGTGGGGATTCGATAATGGTTACGAGAGAAAAACACTATCACACGCGTGGGTGACTAGTGAACTCGTTTTTTTTGATAATCTTTAAGAACGCTTACATTATCGTTTATCTAACAAGTTGGTAAAATAATGACATATTATTGCAACCGCCAAGCGTTCGAAATTTGAATAAATTAAAAAAATTATTGCGAATTACTTTCCAGATGATCTTATGTTTTTATGTATCTAAAGCAGTATTTGTTTTACTGTTTTACCAGCTGGGAAAAATTACAGGGTCGTCATAAAATATACGATAAACAATTAAACGTGTATACAAACCAAATGTATTTGTCTTACATTCAACTTGATGGCCGAGTTGGTAAAAGAGCGGGCTCGTTGCTGAGAAGAAACCTTGCTCGCCGTACGACATCGCATTTTTTAAACAACTAATGAATCCTTGGCAAACTCCGAGTTGAAAAGATCGAAGAGGTTACATGCGCAACTCGCATACGGGGAATGCGGATTTGATTCTCATATTTGCCAGATTTTTTATAATCTGAAAATGCAGGACTGGATGGCCATCGGGTTGAGCAATTATCTGACTACTAACTCTCGTTAAAAATAATCTGACAAGACATGTCTGCGGAGACCCATCTACGTCACTTTTAGAGCTGACATGGCATAGATAAATAAAATATGTAATTAAACATAAATGAAATAAAATAAACAAAATAGTTGTTTGCAAAATAAAATGAATGTCACCATTGTGTTTCAAGAACGCGATAAATTTTGTTTTAAAGACAACAATAAAATAATCAATACAAATCATTTAGAATATATACATATTAATCTGAGAATAAATTGATGGATATTGGCGTATTTGTTCAAATATATTATATTGTATTATTGGGCAATTTAAAACATATTGAATTTGCGAGAAAATGCGGTAATGTGAAAGAGTTGTTACAGATTGTGTATAAAATGTGTACGTCACCGCTTGAAAAAGAAAACTATTGGTAATTTTCATGAAGCGCGGAAAAATGCTACGCGCTGAGAAAAACTTGGAGCGTCTATATAAACGTTGGTATCATAACAAAATAGTATAGAGCAATTTTCGCTTCGCTTGTGCGAAGAACAGTCAGTCAGACGTAGACCACTGGGTGAATAAAACGCCTGTAGTAGTGCGCTTGACAATTCAGAGCACTTTCGCGTAAATATCGAGTGTATGAAACACGATTGACATTTCATTTGTTCAAAATTTGAAATTAGAATTTAAAAATTACATCAAGATTTTTAAGTGGTAATTTAAAAATTAGAATTAACAGTTAAATTCTTAATTCAAAGTGAATGTGAAAAATCGTTTTGCAATTTTCAACTTAATCAATTGAAAAGGCCTAATAGTTATATATTAAGATATTTTGGCAGCAAGGGAAAAATAATTATTTAATAAGATTTTGAATTCTTTGTTTAGTTTGAATTTAAAATGTATCAAATTTGACAAATAAATGAAAGACTGTATGGTTATTAAATACGTTAAGTTTGAATCCTTTATTACAAAAAAAAAACAGTCAAAAATATAATCCTTATTGTTATTTAAATAGCACCGCGTGACCGTGTTAAAATATATATTTAATTTTATGTGACATTAAAAAAAAAAAGTGATGTTCAAAGGAAATTATACAAAAATGCAGTCTGTCAGATTATTATGTTGTCTGGTAGCTCTTGCGGTTTTAGGAGGTAGGTTTTTATTTTTTCTTTTTAAATTTAAGTACTAATTATTTTTAAAACCGGATATTAATTAAATTTGTATTTTTTTTAAAAAACTATAATTTTACAATCGTCTACGATAAGTTGTTATCGTACTGTTTGTTTAATAATTCAACGATTATTTAAATTTCCACACATATATAAATATTTCAGTGGAAATAATTTTGTGTTTTATCAAACGTTTATTTGCAATTGTGGTAATTTTATTATAAATACAAAATCATAAAAAAAAACTATACCAATGCATTGTGATGAGTTGTAATATTTTTATATTACACCTGTTTTATATATATATACACATATTTCTAATACAATAAATGTATGTTTAAAAAAATAAAGCCTCCTTGAATAATGAATAAAAAATATGTTCTATGTTTTGTTATTTAAACGCATTTATTATTGTATTAATATGTAACCGAGTATGTATTTACTTTTCAGAATATGACTAGGTAAAGGTTTAAAAATGCCGGTGTATAGCAGTACTGCTTTAAACGATCAGTTGATAGCTATTTAGTTTTAAAATTGGCGTGACATTCAAAATATAGTTAAACAAAACATTTTATATCTGTAAAATTATAATTCAGTGGGATTATATAACTATTGTTTTAATGTTATAATACCAGCTATTGCATATATCCGACCATGATTTTATTAGATATGAGTACACTTTTCGAAATATTTCAATTTGAAAGTCAACATTATCTTTGCGTTCAAACAGAAAAAATACTGAGTATGAGTGGAAGAATATTCCTTTGAATCGAAAGTGGCACCTCGAAAACACGTGGGAAATACTAAGTATTTCTAGTACTAGTACAAGTCTTGTTGTTAATCATCTATATAACTAATAAGACTATGCTTTCCTTTTACTCACCCGCCACACCTTCGCACTCGTTATGCGATCGTACACCGTGGCATAACGAACGTTTGGTGTACCAGAAACAGCTTACCAAGGCCTTGATTGCCGTGTACTAGATCAGTGCTCCGTAACCTTTTTATCATTCACGGCAAGTGTTTTCCAAAATTTTGCGGCACAGTACACTTCATGTTTTTTTATACCGGAAAATGCGCCATGGCATACTCACCATCGTCTCGCGGTTGTGGAGCACTGCACTAGAGTGTGCATGATTCCTATTTTAAACAACTTACCTCTGTTGCCTTGCTGAGAATATAACTACTCGTTTGCCCTAAGATCTGGTATTTTTTAAATCTATTAAATTATCCTTTGTAGAAATCAAGTCGTGAGACCCTCTCTCTTTCTTATATAATTTATGCATAACAAAAAGAGAAATGCAAAAAATAAATGATTGTATATGTTACACAAATGCATACTTGCTGATTCCGAATGGTGTCCCAACATTTTACTTTACTTATTTATAAAGTTACATTATATTAAAATTATAAAGTAGAATGTAATAAAACAAAACGCACTGAAAGTATTTTGGATATATATGTACATATATATATACATACTATAATATAAAGTCAAAATCCTCGCACCTTATTTTAGTAGCGCTGCAAACCATTCTGGCGTCATTCGACCGATTCCTCGAGGTCGATTGAAATGTTCATTATCAGCTAATTATCCATCAAAAACTCTTGAACCGATATGAATATCTCACGTCGAATAGTATATTTTTCTTTCTATCAAGATCTATTAATTTGGACTTAAGCTGCAAAAGTTCTTTAAGTGTGTCTTGCCACCAAAACGTATCAGTACCATTATCTACATACTAGGGATTTTTACATTTCTTAATATTACAACGGGCTATTTATGCCCATTGAGTTGAGTAATAGTCTGACAATCAATTCTTGTGAAAAATAATCTGTCAAGGCATATTTTGATATTGCGGAGATACATGTACTCCACTTCCGGAACAGGTAACTTCGCACTGTGTAGATTCATATGCCCCACCTTTGGAGCCGACATGGTAAAAATAGCTGGCATAACCTTAAAAATACATCGAATGACAAGTTAATGGATTAATATTGTAGACAGCACCAGGTTAGAGGTTATGAATTGTTTTTCAAATTGTCTGGTGGTTTTTATTAGCCCTCTATTTTGCCGAAGTATACTCTAATAGCGTTAAATCAATTTTAATAAAATAATAAGAATAATTCAAACATATGCACACTGATTCGTGATTTTTTTTCACACAATACATCTAATTGACAGCTTAAGTCACGTAATTAAAAGCATGGCTAAAAATGAAAAACATCGGTATTTAAATGAAAACATTATATACGTCATTCATTGAACCTCGACGTAATCTTCAGTCGGATTTCATGAATAAAATCTTAATTAATAAAAAATATATAAACACATTTTGTCTCCCTGTTAGCCAAGAGATTAGAGTGCGTGCTTAGCAATCCGAAGAATGCTGATTCGATCCCCACATCTGTTAGAAAAAAAATTAAATCCGAAAATACAAGACTTGATATCCAATGGGTTGGCCAATTCTCTGGCACATAATTCTCGTGAAATACAAATTGTCAAGACATATATTGCGGAGAATAATATATTCTACTTTCAGAGCGGATATGGTAAAAAAAACAGGAAAACATTGTACGTCAATCTTTTGACTTAGGACATTATCGTCAGTTGAATTTCATGGATACAATTTGAAATATAAAATCAATAATAATATTTATTCTTTAACAGACCTTTTTTGATCGTAAGTCGAAGAAGTTGTTGGAATGGAAATGTTTCTCTCTCTGTTACTTAATATCCATCTAATCCTTGCACATATTTAGTATAAAATGGGTGTATAATTAAAAACACAATCATAATTTATAGTCAAATAAACAATATACTCAATGTTCTGGTATCATAGACAATTCACTATCTTACGTTCTAAATACGAGTATTTACATTCAATTTCAAGGCGAAGCTTTTTTGTGACAGGTCAAGAGTTGTATGGTTGTTTATAATTATGAATAATGGTTTTTTCCTTCACATCCGTCCACGTGGAAAAAGAAGGAAGTTAAAGTAACCGGACGTCATATCGTGTGTTTACAAGGCTTTTTTGTGATTTCACAAAATAGACATCCTTCGGAAGTTGGCTATAATCCAATCAATGTCATTGCAATATTATTGATTATTAATACAATCTATGTACTGATAAATAGTACTGACACATTGTACAATATTTTAATATTTAAATTCTAATGGTTGATATAACAATTTCATTTTCTTTATGAGGATTTTTTCAAGATATTATTAGAAAATATAAGATTTTGATAAATCTGACAGATGTGGGAATCGAGAAAGTAGGGTGCGCGTACTACCTCCTCGGTAATTGAGGAAACTTCTTTTTAAAATTTTAAATTTAGGACTGGATGTCTATTGGCTTGAGCAATTTTCTGACAATCAATTTCCGTAAAAATTATCTATCAAGACATGTCTTCACATTGTGGCGATCCATATACTCCACATTCAGACCGGATATCTGCAAACTGTGTAGATCCATATGTTTCAATTTCAGAGCGTATATGATAAAAAAAATCAAATTAGTAACTCCCTGGTCAACAATTCCTCGTACAATAAACCTCTATTTGGACGGATCGATGAGTTATAGCCTTGAATATTATCATATTTTTATAAAGAGTTTTTTTTGCACATAAAGTACCTTTTCTACAATCGGTTGTATCCTGAAGCTCGGTCTTAGATAATCGATATACTTTATTCCAGTGATTCCTTACCTTTATTCTTTCACGGCACACTACAGGAAAAAATATAACGCTATTCTACGGCACACCCAGCACACTACTGTGCCGCAGAATAGTGGAGCAGTGCTTTATTCGAAACGAATATCCTAGGAGTTATTATTAATCAACCAAGACTTTGATTGCCATGCGTACTATCCTGAACTTGAAACAATATTTTACAATTTATGAAAGCATTTAATAAATAAATAAACGTACTGATCTCGAGCACACTCAATATACTTCGATATTATATAATACAAATTGTGTAATGTAATAAGCTGAGTGAGTAACTAGTAACTAGTCAATAAAGCCTTTTACAATAATACATTTATTAAAACAAATCCATGGAATTAATGTGCTACAGAATACCACTGATCTTTTTAAATTTTATATTTTAGTAAATTTGATGCAATCTAAATAATGATATAATTAAAAAAATACCTAGTAAGTAAATAATTTTTCACTAAATATAATAATGCTATTTATAAGCGCATATCACTAATTTTAATTCCGGTTATAAAGATAAATATATTTTCATAATTTTGCGAGAATGAAATAAAAACAAAACTATTAGTTAACATTTTATATCAGAATGACTATTTTAATATTACATAATGAGTGAACAATAAAAAGAAATTTACATTTATATGCGTTAATATTTATTCATATCATGCGTAAACACTAGCATCCGTATTTTAAATTATAAATAATAATCAAATTATTTATATGAATTATTTAATAATGCTAAAATTTGAAAGAGACGACATCTTTATTTGTCACAAAGATTCATAATGACATTTTTATGGATCATTTTTAATTTCCGGGAGTCAGTTAATTTTTATTCTATAATTTTTCCAGTAGCTAATTTCAGTAAAAAACAAAAGTAGTTTGTGTTTGTTTTAACTATTGTTTTAATATTTCCTCGTCTAAAACTGGTCTTGATTTTTTTCAAGCTTTACTTATAGTTCAACTAAAGACAATTAAAATCGTAAAAATATATTGCTAATTTGGCTTTACTATTAACATCAACTGTTGATGTTTATGTTGTAATGTTAAACTACTTTTAAAATACATACTCCAATAGTTTAAACAATTTTAATGACTAAATTATATACATTTGCGGTTTCTGCATTAAACTGGTAAAACACATGCACTTTCCTTTGTATTATCTGTGATTGTCAAATAGTGATCCGCGGACGTTAATCGATCCGCTGAAATAATTTAATCGCTGTATATAAATGTCAAAAAATGACAGTCAATTTTAATGCTCGCATACGTCTGTTTTATAGTAACTGCGCTGTAATTGTTATCAAATAAAAAATATATCATTTCTCACTTTTTACGCAGTACATACGTAATTCAAAATTATTTAATACCCCTTTTAACGTAAAATTTAAAAAATAACCATGTTTTACTGCATTTTATCAAATAATACAAAAGTACAGATGGATATCTAAATATGTACGCCTGCTTATGCTAAATTATAACACAATTCTAGGCTACGTTTGGTTAGGTTATGTCAGATTGTAGCACATTAACCTAGCCTAACCTAATTCGACTTAGTGGTTTACATCAATAACGATTCGTTGATGTTTATAATAGTAATAATTAAAAATCAACGGATAAGTTATGAGAAGCCACCACAACACATTATATCGGCAGGGTTAGATTACGCTGTCAGGTTGAGTCAGGTTAGTTTAGATCGGATTGCAGGATATTAAGACAAACGGTTCTCATGTTTCAAGACAAAATATACGTAACTATTAAGTAAGACGTTGCAGAAAAAACAATGCATTAAAATTACACTGTTCATATCAATTGATAATCTGACATTTACCTATATTCTATGAAGATCACTATCAAATACTCAGTGATAAAAATTGCCAAATATAATATAAGTCAATGCCACTATTAAAATAATTTTAACCGTCATTTTACCAAGTGATTCGTTCACACAAATTTTGCATGGATTCTCATAGAATACATTGAAAATCACAATGGAATCTAGTAAGCTATGTTCAATTTTAGCATACCTAAGTATTTTTCTTAGCAATTGTACTTCTTGGCGTTTTCAATTGTAATTTTGTTCGTAATCTATGAAGGCTCTGACCAAATCCTCTTATTGTTTATCATATCCATTGTGATTGTTAACATATAAACAACATTTTAAATCACTGATTAAGCACATTACTGAGATATAATAATATATTACTATATAAGCAGTGATTTTTAGTCTTATTTTCATATCAGCGTTTGACTTAGATTGTGCATAAAATCTTATATTAGTGTCACTCGGGTAGGGATAAATCGGAAGCCTTCCGCGTGCGAAACGGTCTCGTTGGTTAAGTCGTCTAATTCACTGCATGTTTGACCATTTACAGATACCAATTACACCTATTAGCACTGTTCAGTAGGGTTACTATAATTAAAAATATGTTCAACGTCATGGATGGCAATGATGATTTTGATAAAAACATTGCAGATTTTACCAGAAGACAAACAATAAAAAAATATAAGGGATTACAAGAATTCTCCATACTCAATAACGTTAAATCAAACTCCAATTTTTTTAAGTGGCAAAATTTAAAAATATAGAATTTAATGTAGTGATTTAAAAGAGTATTTCATGATCTTTAAAATTTGTGTCGTGTGGTTTACGAGATTTGCTTTGTCATGAGCAATATACTAAATTAAAACTATGAAAAAAAATTTCATGCAATTTAAAAAAATATGTTCATATACTTAAAAATAGATTGGAATTTACCGCCCGCAATATGATAATATATCATCGTCATTGTAACGTCAATAGTCACACATAACTCATTCATTTTAGGCTACCGTGACGTAAAGTGTCCCAAAATGACCTAACATTTTAAATTTATCGCCATTTTTTTTGTGGGAAAACCAAAGTAAACAGTTTCGCTTGCTGTCATTAGTTGAGGTGAAACTATTGAAAGATACACAACGACGCGTAGAAATTGTAAAAAAATCATTTCAAAAATGGAAAATAAAAATGGCGGTAAATTTAAAATGTCAATTCATTTTGGGTTACCTATATAAGTAGACGTTCTATTAGGCCGAGCTATACAGACCTCTGAGATGAATAATGTGTACATGTTCACTTTGGATATGAAACTTGAAGATGCCAATTGAAAAAAAACTAGATACATCTTTGATCCCTGATTTTTTTACGTTATTTTCGCAATTAAATTAATTTAATCCAACTTAATCTAAAAGGATTTACACTAGAAAATTAATGATTACATATTAAAACATTACTGTGTGGTTATTTTTACTTAGAACATAATGATCAATGATCGGTTCACAACTTGTATTGTATTGGTTTATATTGTATTGTAAATTATGAAAATACTCATAAAATTTGGTTTAAAATATGTATTATAGTATGAATACTAAAAGGAAATTCGATTATTCTAAATACATAACCAATACTACACGCAAGTATAACGTGTCTTATTATAATCGATTTTTTGAAATAAAGTACTGTTCACATTTTGCACCATCAGTTCAGTTTCAGTGAATCTTCTAAATTTTTGTGTGATTTATTTAATTCTCACGATAATTAACACTTTCAATGTTAAACGATAATATACCGTTGTTAAACTGAAAACGATGTGTCGAATTTTATGTTTAAAATAATACTTACAATGAATAAAGGTGGCTACACACGCGCAGGTGCTCACTCATGCAAGTATGCATGCAAACGCATAGAAATACGGTGACCATACGTTAAACCATTTTTGATAATATAACTCTGTGTTTTTTTACTGTTTCCTTTTTACGAATCTGCCACGATGAGTGATGAAGTTAAAAAAGAGTTTGAATTCAGTCACATTAAATATAATTATTACTATTGATTGAGCTAGTTTACTATCATCCTTTTATCGTTGAATATTTTTATTACCAATATTTTTTAAATAAGAAATTGTATGTACGACCATTTTAATTTCGTATTGTAAGATAAAATATTAACTTCCAAAACCCACAGTGCTTTTTGTTGCTCAAATCTAGTATGTAAATATTAAGCAATAATAATTTATTGAGTCATCCCATATCAATGGATGGCTTATTTGCTATTTAATTTTATATCAGTAGATGGTCGGTCAACAGTTGAGTTGTTCTACGTGGGCACAACAATGCTAGCATTTTTTATGTGTTTATAATATTATCAAGCCTACACGTCGTATTATCTAAAATTAGTAGATGTCGCATTTTTAGAGGGAATTAAATGGTCACACACAAATGTTTGAGTATGTGTAGCCGCCTTAAGAAACGTATTACATTTAAAATTAATACAATGTTATTTTTATCATAGATATGTTTACGTGGTAACATTTCTCGCTAGTGTTCTAAAATATTGTTAAAAACTTCATAGTAGCAAAAACTAAACTGAAATAAGAAATGAACCGGTCCCGTAAGTGGATTTTAAAATTGAAACAATTTATGAAAGTGTTTCATTCCTATAATTATAATCGCATAAATTATTACCCTGCAAAGTTAAATGTTTAACTATAGCTATAAAATATGTTTTTTACTGTCAGTACAAACACGACTTCAATTTTGTGCAGTGATTGATGAACTGTGTAACACAATTAATTATTCTGGGGATTCCCAGTGTTGTATTCTGCTGCTTTAATAAGCGGAGCTATCACGTGGCAAGTGACAAAAATTTACCATATATTTTTTTTTTTCATAAGAGTTAAAAGGCGAGAATTTGATATAGTCGTCTGAATTTATTATCGTGAATTATGTCTCGAAGTACCTATTTATTTTAGCTAACATTATAAAACAGTGGCGTAGGCAGAATCTTAAGCGACAGGAAGAAAAATACCAAAATAATGTTTGGAGAATTTAACCAATTACTATTATCAAAAAGTAAACATCCACTCGTTTGCTTCTCATGTTCTGTATCATTTGCTCCATTTTTCTTTGAGTTTTTTCATCGTGCGTCTTGATTTTTTTCTACGCTTGTATTGTGCCTATTACACTACATAATATTAAGTGCTCTTACTGCAGAGTGGGCGTGGTCTCTTGTATTGATTTAAGTGCCTAAGGCTTATTACACCGCACTTAGTAAGGGTAAGGGTGCCTTGAAATTGTTTAGTGTAATAGGCCTTTAAGCAATGTAATATTAAAGTCAGAGTGCCTGCAACAAAGATGTAAGCACACAGCAAGTCACAGAGCAAGTTGTTGTGACGACAATGTGTTGTTGGGCAGCCGAACTTGCTCACTTATTCACTAACCTATTTACAGCTATTTTGCATCTATGTTTCCGACGCTCTGCTGCTGTCGCTGTGCCACCGCAGCATCTATTGTAGACTCAGCCTAAATTCTGTGCATATTGCATCAAAATTAGTCACCGCGTACAAACGCAACTACTACATATTTTTAACCCGTGTTTTGCCGAATTTATTTGGCGACAATTATTGAATTTATAGAAAGTATTAAGTATTATTAGACATGCACAAAAATAAAACTCTGTTGTAGAATATTTCGAATGTCTTCTAGAGTCTAGAAAACGTACTTGTCGGCCGTTTGTTTGTCTTTTGTTTTATTATCCATATATAATAGTAACGTGGCATTTTCGCATAATAATCGTAAACCTTAGCAACCAAACAATTAACAGAATAAACAAAATAATTCAGATTAAAATTTATAGTACTATACAATAAACCTCTAAGTGGACAATAATCATTGGTTCAAGCCTACAAGTTGTAATAATTTTTTTTTTACAGTTAATAATGGTTTGTATCTAGAGCTAGAGTAGTTTTCTTTGCTCCTTTTTGGCTATATAACATTCAATGGAATACACACAAACTTTTAACAAAAAAGCATTTATCAAGTATCTTAAAGCAATATGTTAATAGAAAAGCATATTCACTCGAGACTTGCTAAGGAGTGACATATGAAAATTTAAATATAATATAATATTTGTAGGTCTCCTTGACCACAGCACTTTAAAGAAATTAAGTTTTTGATTTTAGAGGTGACTATTTTACATAAGTATTATGGCTGAAGAACTTGTCAAAAATACTTCATTCAGAGGCAACATAAAAAAAACGAAATATCGAGTTTTTAAACACTTAGCACTATTTTTTACAGCCAAGATTGACAGTGTTAAAATATAAAATTAATTCAATTATTAAATAAATACTATGCAAAATCAACGTTGCTAACAGCGGCAGCAGAGGTTTAAAAGCATGTATTGTATTCTAATGATTTAAAAGGAAACTTCAATCCCAGGATTTTTACTGTCCTACATTAAAAATATAGATTTAAAAATATATAGTCAAATTTTACTAACCAAACAATAGCTTTAATGTTCTAATACTATAATATTTACCTACCTATCTTAAAAATGATAAGAAGGTATGTAACATACTACATATGTAATTGTTTAGTTGAAATATACTCATAGTGACCACCGACGACTTTTTAGTAATAATTAGACACTCAAAAATTTATATTAAAAGTAAATGTTTAGATAATATACATGCTACATATATTATCGATAAATCGCTACACATTATAGTTGTAAATAGTTAACATATGCAAATTTTGTAGCTTTTATAAAAAAAAATATTAAAATGTTGACTGCACTTCTTGCATTTGCAAAATAACTTGAACCTAAGTAAACGTTTGGGGGTTTTTAAAACTCAATTGTAATTTCCTTGGTAAAATTCCATTTATAGCACTTGCCTCACGTCTACTGAACGTGGGACATGATAATGTGAAGGGCTATTTTGGCATATTGTTTTTAACGACTAATACTTATCAGCCAATCTCTTCTCACGATAAATATATATCATCCTATCAGGTATCCATTCTTGCATTTTGAATTAAAATCATTTGTAGCCACGCGATTTGGACCCGCATGGAGTTAACTCTGCAAACTAGGTGAATATTAATAATTACCAAGACTATTCACTAATTCAAAAAAATGTCCAATAGTAATGGGGTTACTATTTAAAAGCTGCAAACTTATTATACCGTATATTTTAATCAAATTATTCAACCATTTTCCCGTTACTTCGTGAGTAGTTATATCAATTAAATATTTAAAATAGCTGACTTAGAGTCACCCGAGTTTCGTCATATTATGCTAGCCCATATTATAATTATAACATATAATTGTAAGGTACAAATAATTTAAAAGTATACGCATATAAGCGAAAGCAAGTGTATACAGATCGAACCTCTTCATAACGAATACAAATTTTGAATATAACTCATTTGTTTTATTTTTGCTGTCACATTCACTCAATATTTTTCCTATATTCGGTGTAGAGAGATTTCAGTACAACAAAACAAAAGAAGTGTCCTTACTAGTTTTGTTATAACGGCCTGTATTTGTATAATACATCGTTTAATGAAAGGCATTCATGCTTAAAATATCGAGTCATATTGTCATATAATTATTGATGCATGTTGGGCGTACCTGATGTTTATAGGTACATACCTTCCTAATTTTTTGCGATGATTTTTTTTGTGTTAAATGATTTGGCGTTATTCCGAATCACACTTCCGTCCACACTAACCTGGAACCAGTTAAACCAGCACAGAGACTAGTGTGGACGAAACCTATTCTAGTCGCGTGATCTAAAGGTGATTCAATTTATAGCATTCAAGCTATAGATAAGTTCTAAATAGGTGACCTCTGATTCGTAGTGGTTTTGTTATTATTAATATGTAGTTAGGATAGAGCGTCAGCGACTGTACTTATAAAGAAATCGATACAAAGACATCAATCAATATATTAACCCATTCTTTACGATGTGCACAAAGTTTTGCGTTTCAGAAACCTTCTATTGGGGCGGTGCGCACATTTTATGCATTTCGGTTACGTTCAACTTCATTTATAAAAATCACACGTTTGACTTTATTGACACACGCTCCGCATTGTGGAGTTTACGGACGTACATTAGGTTGATTAATCAATGCATTCTAATTTCACCCACGGCAGGTAATATTTTTCACAAACATAGCCGTGAATAATGTGTTAAAAATAAACAACGGTTTGGATAAGAAGTAACTAATCTTTAATTTTAAATCTTTATATTAATTTCTATATAGACCAAAGACCCAAGACGACTGGACAATGTAAGCCGTAGATTCCTAAATTAAGCGCTACCGCCCGTCTAGGGGGGCGGTAGTGGGTTTGGAAGCATTTGAGGGAACAACATTACGCGAATTAAAAGTTGTAATTTTGTAAGCATTTAGGGGCGTTCGAGGGATTTCGAGAGTGTTGGCTCCTATTACTGGAACTATAAAAATGAGAAAGAGGTGGTGGGGTAATGTTGAGTTTTTTTGCAATCGATCATTGATTATCAGGTCGTAACTAATTTTATGCCAACGATTTATGTGGGACCCTACGAGTTCACCGACATGAATCTGTGCTTAGGAAAATTATACATTAGCATAGATAGATAATGGAGAGTTATTTAGAACATATTATGATCTTAGTGAAAAAATATTATGCGATATGGGTAATATACCAAATTATATTTAATAGTATAATTGATGTAGTATTTACAAACTGGATGTTCCCAAAAAATATAATTTATTTATACATTTTAAGGCTTTAAGAAAACGGTTCTATTTCATCAATGAAACTGAAGTAACTCCAACACATTGTAAATTACTGAGACTTTTCTAATTTGTAATGCCATGAAGCTTACACGAATCTGACATCTATATTGAGTTAAGTGAATATGTATAATAATAAATACTTTAAATTCAATCGAAACATAAAGCTCAACGTCTGTTTATTAGGCTACAACTATCTAAAATATTGGTCCCATTTTTTCTCGCTTCATTTTCAATGACGTACTTACTATTGCTGGGTCTTTTTGTTTCTTTCAATAATTCAGATCTACATTATAAAATTATGTATATTTTAAACTAGTACCATGTAATCAATTGAATATTAGTACCTACATAAATTTAATATTTCTGTATAATTAAAACGAGAAAATATATTTGTTTTAATTAAAATTTGTAATTATTGTTTCAACATAAAATAAATACAAGAACATTAAATATATCAAATAATAATTTTAATAAATCAATTGCACTGTAATACCAAAAGATTATATTTGTCTGGAGTAGTGGGAATTTAATTTTGACTGTTTCATTTCTTCACTCTAATAATATTTCATTCTTTAAACCTCTCACTACTAAAATTAACTATACGTGCATCCTTATTTTGCATTTAAATATTCGCTCGCGGTATTATGTATTATGATCGTGTCAACATTCTAGATGTTTTAGTAGAATTTTATTATGGAAATATGATTGTTTTCTATGTTAATATTTGATAGTAAGATTGAAAAAGATGTTTCATCATAATAAACTCTTCTCCAGACACTCCCACACTCCTAAACTAGACTCCTGATTTAATTTGACAATCAAATAACTGAATTTTCCCCGAGTTATAAGTATGGTAATAATATTAAAAAATATATATATATATTATTTTATTG
>JAGVSQ010006886.1:0-15855 GCA_022683975.1 Rhyacophila evoluta | reverse complement strand
CAAAATTATAATTAAAATAATACACTACCATCTGTTTGTGAATTTTGTATATTAGGATAATTAATGCTTGTCACGAATAATAAAAATTATCATATCGACTCTAGAAAGGGAAAAAAACGTAACACTCAGTTATTTCCAAATAGCTTTTTTCGGTAATAAAAATGTATACAACTTAATACACATTCTAACAAATGGATGTAAGCTGGAAATGCTGAATTAATATCTAAATTTACCTCTAAGGCTTAAAAAAATATGGTTTGTAAAATGTACACCAGGAAAAAGGACTTCCGTTACAACAATTTTATATTATAAATATTAATATAAGGAATATAATACTAATCTTAGAAAGGAAAAATGACGTAGCTTTCGGTTTTTTTTTAGTAGTTTTTTTTATAATACCAATGTATACAACTTAATACGAATTAATAAAAAATCTATGAAAGGGGTTTACGCTGAAAATACTGAAATAATATCTAAATTTAGCAAATTGGAAGACATAAAATTCAATCAGAGAAATTTGCGACCAGGAAAGGGGACTCTTACCACACCAATTGTATTGTGTTTTTTCGTAAATAAGTAATTAAATTAATATCAGATTGCATAAAACACCAGTTTTAGTGTTCGTGCATTTTAATATGGTGTCTAAATATTTTGACTTTAGCCCAAAATCATTAAATATACGTTTTTTGCTTCCTATAAAATTTCTTCACTGTGGGGTACGTCTTTTTTTCTTTCCACGGCCGATATTTACTAACTTATCGGCAATTAAATATTTTGTATAAAATATATAGAGATATCTATCGAATTTGAACGACACTATTATTTTATTGTGTTTTTTATTGTTTGTCGACAATTGTTTCAACGCTTAAATTAATTCATCGTAATAATAAGTTCTATACTGGAACAATTAAAATGCATCTATACGTAATGCTGATATTCAGTAGGAGGAGACGAAGGTGGCCTGGAGGCGTTTTGAGGAGACGCTTAATTCAATATTTGAGCCGACGAGACGAAGGTTGCTCGAAGGAATGCTACATATTGTGAATTTCAGTGTGATATTTGGGTGATTTACATGAAATAATAATTCCACGCCATTTACCACCAATTCAACAATATGAGCATATTAAATTTTAAAACTGGCTGAGGCTAATAAGATTTTTTAAGTCCTATAATTGTATTTATTCTACCATACGTACTAGTGCTCAGATACGACACATCATTGTGAAACAATTTCAAAAGAACATCCTTACAAGTACTCGCATTCAGTGATTTAACTTAACCTAATCTAACCTAATCCTGATCCGAATAACCTAATCTAACCTAAAAAAATATTACGAAAACATAGTGAAATCTTTATTTGTAAATTGCGCTGATACTATTAAACTATATACAAAGAGGGACCATTTAATACAAGATGCACAAAAACTTATCATAAACGGAAGGTTACAGGAAATTTTAGATCAAAATACGATAAATCCAATTTCCAGTGTATTTCCAAATTTATTAATTTTCTTCAGTTGTGTTTAATTTAAAAGTTCTTGATGCGAAGTAATGGCAAATAGCAATTTTATTGTAAATTGATTCTAACTTTAAGGACATACATTGTGTTTTTAATAACGAGGCTTCCAATATTTTTTTGTCTGTGTTTTATTTTAGCAATATTATAAATGTTATTCGCAAATAAAAATAAATTTGGCGTACTTTTTTTCGAAATACTAAGCATGACACACAATAATAGATTTTGTGAAACTCTGCGTTCTACAAGCAAGATATTTTTAAATGAAAACGTTCACTGAAACAAGAAAAAAAATCAGTCAAATATTTTTCGCTGATACGATCATAATATTCACCATTCATCCGTTTTTACCTATGCATGTTTTTTTTCGCTTTGTCATTGTCGTTCTACTGAGAATTTTCAAATAATTTTAAAGCATTGTCTGCTTTTTAATGTTACATTTTTAGATGAGTCACCATTCCGCCCTGTTTCATTTTACCCCGTGTATTATTCTTTTCAAACAAGCAACACAATAATAATATCGTTATTTACTCATAAAGTGAGTACGTGGAAAACAATGTGAATTGTGTATTACACTTTTAAGAAAATCTCGAATTGGAAAAAATATAATAAAATATTAACTTCATCAATTTTCTTGTCTTATGAATTTTTAATTACAACCTCAAAGTATGATTGTCTTTTAATTTAATATTCAGGGCTTTCTGTTTACGTAATTTAATGATTTTTTTTGTATATCTAGGTAAATATTGATTTGTCGTACGTGATTTTATATCTGCTTCATTGACAATTTATTTATGCTAGATAAACTTTATAACGGCCTTCGAAAATTCTCTTTAGTTATTATGTCCAAAGTGCACCTTTTCACGTGTCTATGGCGCAAATTTGTAAGTGTTTAGAACTCTTATATTCTTAGTGGCAAGCATACATTGGTTGGATATTTTACACTTGGAGCTCATTAGAAATACTACTCAGGTGTTGGAATGATTCTATCCCGGTTTTTTTTTACTTGACTATCTTTATCAAGCACTGAATGACCGATTATCGCCCAAAAATTAAATGACCGCCTCAGGTGGCGAACAGTGCCGGATTTATGTTTTGTGCACTAGGCGCACGTCTGGCGCCTCACAAATTAAGGGGGCCTCAAAAAGTATATAGATTTTCAAATAGCACGGACCTAAAAAAAATGAGAAATCACAGATTCTAGACGAAAGTAGAATATAAATGAAAGAATGAGACCTAAAAAAATTAAAAATCACAAATTCTGTACGGAAGTAAAAATTATATACAATATAAATAATACCTCATTTTAACGTAATAATTATTATCCTCTTATTAGATTTTTTGGGGTTAGATAACCTTTAGGTACACATTTCTTTAACCCAACGTTCGTTGTATTAAATATATAATAGTGAGAGGATTTATTTCTCTTCACAACAATACTACATTTGTCTTTACATTCACAAGATTGTAAGTACACGGTTTTACAATACCACTGTTTGTAAGGGTTATAAATGAACGAATTCAACGTTTTATTGTCTAGTCATCTGATAAATGGCAGTGTATTTTTTATTTTTTTAATAATCCACATTTCCTTTGTGCGATATTCAAAGTTCAAAACTTTCCGTTTAAATTATGGCACCACAATAAATCTTTTTGTACTAATTATTCAAGGTACGTTCAACAAAGGTGGTGTATCTTACATTCGTACATTGTAAGTGTAACCCGTCTTTAATGTATTTTGACTGCAAAGAAAACATTTCATTCTATACGGCTCACCAACGTGTATTCGTATTAGTTTTGGCGTATATTGATAGAGTAAACACATCCCTCATCGAACCACAATGGCTACTAATTTATGTCAATATGTATACACAATAACGATTTTTTGTATCTTATGTATAAATTAAATTTAACTTAAAATTTAATAACCACACCTACAAAGTTGCCATAAACTATATTGAATAATTTAAGGTATTAATTATACTATCTTTGAGTATTTTTAATTAACCACAGGATCAAATAAAAAGTATGGATTACTTTACAAAAATAAAAAATATTGTATTAACATGTTATGTTATTACTATAAAATAGCATAAAATCTTCACTAAACACAAAAGTTAAGTTTTCTTATGATCAATAATAAGGAAAATGACTTCTTAATCTATATTGCATAGTTCCGTAAAAGCTAGTCTATCATATTGTGGATTATTTCAAACTGACTAAATAATACAATAAGTAAAATGTACTGCAATACCGATACATTTTCACTGCGAAAGACAATAGGAAAATGACTATCTACAATCGAAAATCTTAGTGTATTAATTATCATCATTTTAACCAAAAATAATATATTAGTCACGAATTGTAGATTCTCCACGTAAAGAAAAATGCGAATCCAGATTTTTTTGATACCTTCATACAATGATAATATCATTAATTACATTTTATTTTACTTGTTTTAACCTACTTTTAATATTAGGCAGTGGTGTAGCTACCAAGTAGCAGTTGGAGCAATTGCTCCAGGCACGCGAATCATTGGGAGGTCGCAAAATTAAAAAAAACATCAAAAAATTCTTACAATAACCATTTCTGGAACGAAGTAAAATGTTTAGTTAGCGTAAGGGCTACTCTGGAAGAAAATAAAAATATTAAGGTAGCGTGAGAGCTAAAATAAAAACGAGAAACCATATTTTTCCTAAGTAAAAACTTTAGTTAGCGTTAGGCTAGCTCTTTATTACGCGACATGATCTGAATCAAAAGTTTAAAAGTCACTAACGTGTTATTAGATAGAAAATTTCGCCAGAAACCAGAGGGCGCAGCAATTGTACTGGCTCCAAGATGCTACACCACTGATACGAGATGTAAATACATTATACTCCAAATAACATATTTTGATTTGATTTTATACCGTTAGTGTAAGCATTTTTAAAGAAATCAATGTGGAAAATTGTATTAATTTTTATGGGCGATACCAAAAATAATGTAGGACCACGAAGATTACAAGTATTTTAATTGACTTATGATTTTTCAGGTGCTAGCTTACGACGAAGACGAAGGCGTGAACGGTGAAATAATTTACAGCACAAAACCAGTGAAAGGCAAAAATATCTTTCATATAAATCCTAAAACCGGTGTCGTCATTTGCAATGCAAATCTTGAGCCAGGAAGTTTCCACGAATTAAATGTAAGATTGTAATTATTTCTGGTGATTTCTCTTGTACGGTTTTATATTTAATTGATCTTATACTTATAACTCATATTCAGAAATACAAGCCACTTTCTTGATTTTAATAACATGTTAAAAAAACAATTTTTGTAATTTTTTTATAGTTTTTCGTTAATTATTGTTTGATATAGTGAGACTCTCCAGTTTTCGATAGTCATATTTTCGAAGAGTTTGTATTCTTTTTAGAGAATAGAAAATATTCAAAAGCAATAAAAATAAAAAATTCAATGTTCAATCCATAAAGAAAATAGTATTCAAAACAAATGATTTCCTATTTTTTTAATAATATCATTGCATTTTAATTCGACAAATATTTCATAGAAGGTTTTTTAATTGATTTAAAGCTTATCCAATAAATTATATAGGCGAAACATTTAATGTATTTACAGATAAGAGCTTCAGATAACGGCATTCCGCCAAAAGTTACCACGACTCGTGTCAGCATAGAAGTTGTAGGCATCGTTGAAGATTCCATTCATCGTCCAAGAATCCAAAGCTCATCTCAAGCCATCAAAGTCACCGAGTCAGACAAAGTCGGCTTTCTTATTTCTCCTATTCAAGCAGTTGATGATGACAATGACACGCTTTGGTATGATATTACTGGTGAGTGACGATTATATTTATTATAAATTAGATATTTACGTTTTTAATTTTATAAATTTAATACATTTCTCGAACAATGGAAGCATTCACTCCATACTTAAATTAATAATACTGAAATACTGGCTCTAAAAAATAACACAATCCACTTTTAGTAAATAACTTTCTTAGAAATATGTAGTGGTAAAAATATACAATCACCATCCATTGTGAAAAAACAGGGGTATGAAAAATATTTGCTACTGAGCTGGAATATGAATATTCCTTCACTTTTTTCCATTGCTGTAATTTATTGAGAATGACAAATCCTGCCAAATATATTTCTTTCAACAGCAGTTTTAATATTTTTGGATTTCCAAATTCATTCTTTATATTTCAGATGGCGATCCTGGAAATGATTTTTATATTGGGCATGAGAATGGTAATGTTTTACTCGCAAATAAGCTAGTATGGGAGAGACAAAGCAACTATACACTTAATATCAGTGTTACAGATGGAACTTTTATAACATACACCAAGGTAAAAATATGTACTCATTATATATATAATCATAATGTCATCTATTTATTACAGCCATTCTGAACAAATAACTTTTAAAACCATGAACCTTATCAATTATCCTGGGCACTTAATGTAAATCTAGATTGACGATCCTTCAATTTGTATTTTGATTTAGTACTGCGATTGCCAAGCACAGTAGAGCAGGAATTAATATGTTTTTATTCTGTTAACTCAATACATTTTCTTCCAGTTTTCTTGCCCTAAAAGCAAATTAATAAACAAGAAATTTCCTCATTTTTAGCTGAACATCATAGTGATAAATGACATTAATGAAAAGAGCCCATCGTTCAGTCAAACTGTATATGTTGTAAATGTTTCGGAGAACTTTGCTGGTGGAGGACCGGTTTTATCACCCCGAGCAACTGGACAAAATACTCTTTTGTATAGCCTTCACAATGCACAGAGTCCATCATCACTAAATATTTTCAAGGTTGATTCACTGAGTGGTGATATCACAATTAAGGAACCATTGGATCGGTAAGTTAATATATAGCCCTTAGCATCACTATTCATTTCAAACACACTTCCAGATATTATGATAGCAAAATGAAATATAATATATTAATGCACAATGTAATCAATATGATATGACATCAATTATTAGCGATGCCAACATATACATGTGACAATTTAATGAAATTGGATTCCATTTCAGCGTGTGCGCTTCTCAAAATAAGACTATCACTGCTTTCACCCTTTGATAAGACTCTTTAAAAACTCTTAATAATATATATATGTTATGTCAGCTCAGTTTTTTTTTTTTGTGAAGTTACTCTACAGCCACGTATTACATTATGAACACGTAACATTTATATTTCAGTGAAACTATGGAAGAACATCTTCTGACTATAATGGTACGAGACCAAGCAATTAAATCACAACGAAGCTATGCTAGAGTTTTAGTGAGGGTATATGACCACAATGACCATGCACCAGAGTTCAACTCAAAAATAATCCAAGGGAAAATATTTGAAACGTCACCCATCGGCACTTCAATAGTAAAAGTGCAAGCAAGTGACAAAGATAAGGGCTCAAATGCCATCATCACATATTCAATTACAAGTGGTGAGTTGACATTTTATTAATAATATAATCTTCGAGCAGGGATTCCAGGGCAGCATATAGCTAAAATAACTAAAATATCCCACGAAACCTGTCAGTCAGTTGATAACTTAATTATATTGTACAAAAATAAAAGTTTGTCAATTTTATAAAATTTAATTTTACATAAGAATAAGTCTGCATTATTTCGTATATAATATAGAAAAAAATAAATTGAGTTAAACTTAATTTTTATACTTAACACTAGGTACTAAAGGTAGTGGCTTGTCTATATTTTCACATGTATTTTATTCTTATTTTATAGTAATTGACCAATATTTTTTTTTCAATCTCATGGACATAAAATTTTAATCAATATCATCATATATTCTATAATTCTAATAATTATTAATGTGCAAAACATAATTCTATTTTTATAATAATTCTTCATCATTATCTTTTCTAGGAAATTTAGGAAATATCTTTTCAATTGATCCAGAGATGGGTGATATTACATTAGTTCATGAATTGGATCTTAATAGCGCATTTGAATACATGCTTCAAGTAAAAGCTTCTAATCCTGGATCAGATCCGCTGTCAACCACGATTCCGGTTCATATAATGGTCACTATGGCTGACAATGCCAAACCAAGGTATATTTAATATTTAAAGCACGTTATACATTATTATGATACTTAAATTGAATGATTTGTCGATATAAATATTTAAACTAGTGAATTAATCAACTATATAATATTTTCAGATTCCTGAAACTGCTGTATAGCTCAGATATTTATGAGAATGAGCCACCTGGAACATTTGTGGAACATTTAGAAGCTAGAAGTACATCGTCACTTTTATTTGACATTGTGAAAGGAAACACTGATAATGTTTTTGACATAAATCCATCAACAGGAGTCATTGTTACAAGATATCTATTAGACTATGAAAAACTTCAAACTTACAATCTGACAATATCTGCTACCAATATGGTACATGAAATTTAAAATTTACAGACATTATTTTTAGAGAAAATTTGAGATTAGATGTTAATTATTCGTCTTTACCAATTTCAGGGCAGCATTTCCACACAATGTCATGTGATTGTTCATGTACTAGACCGAAATGACAATCCTCCACGATTTTTAAACAACACATATTACGGAAGCATTGCGGAATCAGCACCTATTTCATCATTAGTATTTTCCAATGCAAGTGCTCGTTTAGTTATATCAACTGATGACTTGGATTCTGGAATAAACGCATTAAGAACATATGAAATTATTGAACTTTTAGCACGGAAATACTTCCATATTGATTCTACGACTGGAGCCATAAAAACTATCAAACCTTTGGATTATGAGTTGTACAAGTTGTTTAAGTTTCATGTGAGACTCTACGATATGGGAACCCCCAAACTTTCATCAGATAGTGTGGCTCAAGTGCAAATTGAAATACTTGATGTTAACGATTGTCCACCAAGATTTGATCAGCAGGATTATAATGTTACATTACTGTTACCGACATATAAGAATGTTGCAATTATAACGCTCACTGCCACAGATGCTGATACTATACAAAAGAATGGTTTAAAATATGATATAATTGATGGGGATAAGAAAAATATCTTTGCTGTTGATCCGGTGCTTGGAACTATAATAGTCTTACAACCCGAAAAAATAAAACAGCTTCACAAACTCCATGTCAGAGTATCTGATGGCAAGCATTCAAGTATCTCACAAGTCTATATTTCAGTTGAAGACTCTGAAAGCTCAGGACTTAGATTTCAAAAGACTTATTATGAAGGAAACGTCATGGAAAACTCAACTAAAATTGTAACTGTCATTGTTGTTAATGTTCTTGGTAATGCTCTTAACGAACATGTAAAATTTCGTATACTTAATCCTACTGATATGTTCACAATCGGCTTAACATCCGGCGCTATACAAACCACCGGTGTAAAATTTGACCGAGAAACTAAAGATAATTATCTTTTAATCATTGAAGCAAAAAGTTTATTGGAGTCAGTGTACAAAAAAGAGCATACTAAACCTCGAGTCGTGCATGTTATTGTAAACGTTACAGTTATGGATGTCAATGACAACTGTCCTATGTTCGTAAATTTGCCATACTATGCGATAGTATCAGTTGATGATCAAAAAAGTCAGGTGATAGCAAAAGTTCACGCAATTGATATGGATAGTTTAGAAAATGGCGAAGTCAGATATGAAATGAAGAGAGGACATGGAGAACTTTTCAAAGTGTGTAGAAAAACTGGGGAGATTTCATTAAAACAGAATCTTGAAGGGCATAATAAGGAATATCAACTCATTATCGGAGCATATGATGGAGGCAAGTGTATTAAAGTTGTAAAAAAAAACCTACCTTTTCCAAATGCAGTTTGGCTTTTTGAATATCAATCCAAATTTCATCTGATAGTATCCATCATAAATATATCTCATGTAAATTATGATAGGAACCTTTGTCAATTCCAAATCTAACAGTATTTTAGATTGTAAAATTGTTCAATCAAATACTATACAGAAGGTCGCTTAAACAGTGTATTGCAATTATAAACTAAAATAATATTTTTTGGATGAAAATCAACTAAAGTAATACAACAAATGTTTATTTTATCATTACAGGAGTTACCCCCTGCTATAGTGAAACCACAGTGAATGTGAAAGTTGTTGACAGGTCTATGCCAGTATTTGACAAGCAATTCTACTCAATGAATGTCAAAGAAAATGTGCAAGTACTGAGTCCTCTGGGAGCTCCTTTACAAGCTTCCTCGCCACTTGGACGCAAACTGATATACAGTATTATTCATGGAAATGAACAAGAAAAATTTACCCTTGATTTCAATGCTGGTAAAAAATATACTAATTATTTTATCAATATTATTATTATACATATAATCCCAAAGATTGTATAAAAATTAGGTATGTTACATTTTATTTCAAATTTTAATTTTATTACTAATGCTTGTAGTCAAATAATTTATCGACAACTTACCACCAATGACAATCAATATGGGAAAATATTGAAAATATACAGTTTTATAAAAGTTTCTGGAAATTTTCCTATAATTGATAATGTTAACTATATTGATTGCATTTAATTCCTTCGAATATTAACTGCTATCAAAATATATATTTCTTATTTTTCTAATGCCTCAGCACCGGATATCAATAATGGCCCATGTATGTATACATATTTGTCTCTTTAATAATTCATGCCCTTTGTATTTTAATTTCACTAATATTTAAATAAATGTATAATAACTTTCAACATTGTTCAGTAATCAAAAACCATGATTTTAAATGTCTAGGAAAAGTAGAGCATTGTCATCACTATCATTATCATATCCTCATACATGACGATCTAGAATGGATCGTGGCTTACAACAGTAACTGTTTTCACTCTTTTGACTATCTCTATTTGCTCCAATCGGATAAAGTTAGCTTCCAACTTTATACTTCAAGCAATCAACAGATATGGATAAATCAGTCTTGCTGACAAACTTAGTTTATCTCTTTTTCTATACTCCCTTGTTGATTTTTATTCAATTGACCAAATAGAACAAAGCTTTGTAGAGTATATATTTATATATTAATAATAATACAATTCTCATTCATAGGCACTCTCTTCGCTGCTGAAGAGTTGGATTTTGAAGATCAACCTTTACATCAACTAACTGTTCGAGCCACTGACAGTGTAACAGGAATATATGCAGAGGTCTCGGTTTCTGTTATCATCGAAGATGTTAATGACTGTCCTCCAGAATTTTCTGCTGATAGTTTTCATATTTCTGTTTCTGAAGCAGCACCTTTTGGTACACTCTTAATGAAAAAGGAAGCTCATGATAATGATACAGGTAATTAAATATAATAATTTATGTCACTCAAGTTTGTTGCACTGCTGATACAGGGGTCTCATAATTGAATTGTGTCAATTCAAAATTCTCAAATAAGGGAAACAGTTGCTCATTTGGATCACCGAAAAATGACAAGCATAGTAATGCGAAGTTTTAATATACTTAATATTTATAAAAGATAATAGATAGGTGATCTGTAAAATAAAACTGTTATGAAAAAGAAAATGTGTTATATGATTAAAATTTTCATAATTCTTATTTTGGTTCTATTACAGGAATAAACCAAGAGATAATGTACACAATGCCACCTTCTGGAAACAATGCTAGTCAATACTTTCATGTGGACGCCACAGATGGCAGCATATATTTAAAGCAATCTTTAGATAGAGAACTGTTCATAGCGCACCATTTCAAAATTATTGCAATAGATAAAGGTACTCCAGCACTGTCCAGCACTGTACATGTATGGGTAACAGGTAATTGTACTATACTCTCAGCATTTTAATTACTACTTTAAGCTTATTTAAGCATCTATAGATGATATTATAAAATCAACCGAAATCAAGAATGGTTACTAAAATCTCCCCGGTAACATGGTTGGTAGCGTGCCTAGCCTAGCAATTCGGGGAATGCAAGTTCGATTCCGCATCTATCAAATTTTAAAAACCAAAAAATACAGGACTGGATGCTCATTGGGTTGAGCAATTGTCTGTCAAAAATAGTCTGTCAAGACGTCTTCACATTGTGGATATCCACATACTCCATTTTAGGACCAAACATGATATCTTATCTTGAAAATACTTCTCTACCTATGCTTAGTGGAAGGCCACGAAAAATGATTTATCTTTCTTATCTTAAAATTATGTTGAATGTAATTTCAAAATCATAGCTTTCTAATGATGAATACATTTATTTAATTCATTCTATTGATTTATAAAATTTAACAAAATAATGTGAAAAACTATGAAATGCATTCAAAATAACATATTTCAATTATATTAAAATTTAATAAATATTTTTAAGTTTCTCTGTAAAAAAAATCTTATTTTGCTTTGTTACAGTTTTAGATATGAATGATAACCCTCCATACATTGAGCAAACATTGTACAACTGTGCCGTGTCAGAGCATGCTGCAAGAGGACAATTTATAACACGGGTAGCTGCTAGTGACCCCGATATAGTAGATAGAGGTCACCTTTCATATTCTATTGTTGGTGGAAATAATAGACAAACTTTCTCAATCAATACCACAAATGGTAAGACCATCGTATCTATTGAGAAAGTAAAATTTCAAAGAAATCTATAATTCAACTCATTTATTTTCATTCTTCCTGCACATAATTTTTACAAATTGTATTATTTTATCACCTGAGTCAATCAAGGTCTGAAATAAATATATTAACAACTACTTTACCATTTAAAATCAGCAATTGATGTTAGCGTTATAATTGTAATGCTTTTTTGTACAGCTGGTATTGATGGGCAAACAAATTCAACTTCATATTCGGCATGGATTCTCTAATTCTTACAATGAATTAAAACATGATACTGCTTAAAATGTATCTTTATGTATTGACAGCTTTTGTATAAATTGTGACATTTCATATATTTTATAAACATATTATGTTTGTAGGTTAAGCATTTTTAAATTGTGCATTACCACTTATTACCATTAATATATACATCGTATTTGCATCGTGGCTCCATCATATTCTAATATAATGAACATAATCAAAGTAGTGATCATTTTCTTACTTCAACTCTGATAATGTCGCTAGTTGTATTGATTATTAATTTTTTTATTTGGGGTTAATTGAAATTTTACTAATTCAACAATAATTTTTAAATTTTATTATTTCAGGTATCATTAATCTGATAAATATAGAAAAATTTGGGAACAATCCGCTGGCAGTATTAAATGCATCAGTTTCTGATGGTGTCTACACAGCTTTCACTAGAGTTAAGATAGCTCTACATCCGGCCAATAAACATAGACCTCAGTTCACTCATGAAGTTTATGAAGTATCTATTGTGGAAAATAAATTACCTGGTGAAATTATCGCTATTGTGAGTACAATTAAACTATTTAAAATTTTATTTTAGGTGCTAATACTTGGTTTGTTGAAACATACAAATATTTACAGATTATATTCAGATATTGCTAAATATTAGCACTATGTGATTATATTCTACAGAATATAACAACAGATAAACAGAACAGCATTCAGATAATTTTTACTGGAGAATATTGTGCCTCATCAAATAATTAAAAAAAAAAACTGTTATAAACCCTGCTCTTCATCAAGTCTGTACATTTACAGGTGAAAGCAAACGATGATGATAAAGGAGACTATGGTAAAGTTACATACAGCATTCAATCAAATTTTCTTAAAGGAAAATTTTCAATTAATAGTCAAAGTGGAGAAATTACAGCAATTGTAAAATTAGACCGAGAAGCTTGTGACGAATATGAAATACCTGTGATGGCGATAGATGGAGGAGGAAAACCAGCCTTCACTCTCGTTAGAGTGAAAGTGGAAGATGAAAATGATAATGCTCCAGTTTTCATATACAAGGAATACAAAACAGCCATTTATTGTAATCAAACAGTCTCTAAGTCATTTATAAAGGTGAGTAAAATTAAACTTCACATTACATATAAGAAAGTGTTTTTTTAGGAATACCTTAAATCTTTTGATTAGTTGGATGTTAGACTTTATCACAATGTTCTCAGCTTCCAGCTCTTTTTTTTAAATGGTCAGAATATGAAGATGACACGATATACAATAGTGAAATATCTTCAAATCAAATATCTTTAAAACCCTTCCGCTTTTTATTAATGAAATATTTTTTTACATGAAAGATCCTAGCAGAGGATATTGACGAAGGAAAGAATGCCAACATACAATATTTAATACATGATGTAGAAAATTCAGGAGTTGCTGGCATCTTCAAAATTGATTCTTCAAGTGGTGCTGTCTCCATGATTGATGATGCAGGGACTTGGGGTATTTATTTTAACCATCATCAACTAATTCTAACACTAATTTTAAAATAAATTACTAATAATATAAAATGTTTTCATGATTGCAGTATCTCAAATATTTCAATTTTGGGTACGAGCAACTGACAGTGGGTCACCAGCTCTGCATACGGACGTCTCTGTGGAAGTCTATATTTTATCTCCAGAAGACGAAGTTCCAGTATTTGATGGGAATCATGATAAATATTTTATTTTGGAAAATGCAGCTCAAGGTATAATCACTCAATAGTATAGTTGGACTCAACTAATTAATCGTCAGCTATCCACCATAAATATAGAGCTTTGACGTAATAAAGAAGAAACATATTCCAGTAAAATTGTTAATAATCTTAGAAAAGAAATACTACACTCCTTATTTCTATGGAATAAATAATATTAGATTATAATCATTGAAATTTGCAACATGGCTAACAAATATAATAAATAACATGATATTAATTTTGTAAAATTGCAGAGAAATAATATTTTTAAAAACCAACAACTGACGTGTATCTATCTGTCTTAAAAGTATTGTTTTTATTATTAGATTAGGAATTTTTTTTCCTAGTTTAATGTACTTCTAAAGAGCAGAAAGCGTAATTTGGTAAAAATAATAAAGTAGTAGTAGGAGAAAAATTTCCTAGTGTAATAATGAAAATAATAATTTTAACAGAAATAAATACATGTTGGTTGTTGGTTTTTTAAATATTATTTCTTTGCAATTTTAGAAATTTAATATCACCTTATTTATTTAACACCCATGTTGCAAGTTTCAAAGAATATAACGTAATATTATTTATTCTATGTATGTTATATATGTTATGATATTATCATAACATCCATGTACTTTGTACTATAATTGATTACTATCATTAATTTCTTATATTCTGAAATTCTCCATATCTATGTTTTACTTTTCCCAGGCAGTGTCATTACACAATTGAAGATGTCTTCTGATATCCCAGTGACATTTAGAATTCTTCCTGCTGTATACGATTCATCATTATTCTACGTTGACTCTTCCTCACAAGTTGTAATATCAGGATCGCTTGATAGAGAAAAAAGAGATGCATACTCAATCGGAATTCTGGCAGAAACCAGAAACAGTCCTGCAATTGTTGCATTCATAGAAATAGCACTAAATGTATTGGATGAAAATGATAATGCTCCAATGTTTCATTCTTCACCAATGTTTTTAATGCTTGCCGAAAATGTAGAGCTTGGAACAACCATTATGAAAGGTACAGTTTAATTATTGTTTTAGTATTTTTTAGACACCATTGCTAGGTTCATATGTTTTCAATTCAATGAAATATCTCCAAAAGAACTAATCAAATACGTAATCAGTTGCTAAAAAATAAAAAAAGTTATTGAGAATGAAAAGTACCTGATTAACCACAAAGATGCCTAATGGGCATCCAGCACAATAGATTGAGCAATTGGTTGCCAGTTAATTTTCGTAATAATAACATTTCTTCTTGTTTTATTTCAGTAACTGCGAAAGATGAGGATTTTGGATCCAACGGTGAAGTAAGATATGCATTGGGTGCAGATACAACTGTGGGAAATGTGTTTGCTATGGACCCTTACACTGGATGGATCACTACTCTCGTTGAGCTAGACAGAGAAGTGCAGCCGATGTACAAATTTCAGGTTTTAGCAATGGATAATGCACACCAAAAGCATGTAACTAGGATGACAGTAATTATAAGACTAAAGGACTACAATGATTGTCCACCCATATTCACTAAGGAAAGTTATCAAGCATCTATAGATGAAGATGCACATCCAGGTGATTATTGCACCTTTAAATTTAGCACATTGGTAGATATATGGTAGAAAGATAATAAAATACTTTAAAACTTTATAATATGAGCCTTGAGGAACAATTTTTTAACCAAACACTAGAAGTGTCGATGTTGAATGCTTTATAATTTTTTTTTTTTTTAAACCATGCTTGCTCCCAAACTGGAGCATATGGATCTACACAGTATGAAGATATCCACTCCGAG
>JAGVSQ010006885.1:0-10858 GCA_022683975.1 Rhyacophila evoluta | reverse complement strand
TTTGTATTAAAAGTGAAGTGATAAAAAGTAGTGATTTTAAAAATTTTCAGATTTTGAAATTGTACCTGAATTATCCTAATACGAGACGTACACACTAACCTCCCGACTATCGGGGAATTATTTAAATTTATTTTAAAATCACTACTTTTTATCACTTCACTTTTAATACAAAATATTTCGATTTTAACACTGTATCTAATATTTTCATTGTTTTCTTACATAACCCTTTAACTACTTAACAATTATTAATCGTTTTCGATGGTAGTAGCGAGATCTACTGACAACGCTTTTTCAAAGAGAGAGATATTTTTTAAAGGAATTTTCTTTTAAATTCTAAATTATTTAAAATCAATTTCCATCAAGCACCATCAGTCAAAAATATTAATTAATATTCTTTTCTTAAAAACGATTATAAACGTTAATTTAGCTTTACCTTCAACCTTTTAGATTTAACAATAGCTGCAAAAGCTCTAAAACGGAATTTCATAAATATTATAATAATTATTCCGTATTGTTTTTACTAAAGAAGCTCACTCTTTCCAGTTAGAATTTTTTTCTCATCAAATTTCTTATTATTATCACACATTTACAAATTAAAATTTGTATTAATTTATAACTTGTGAAATCTGTTTTGTAAATAAAACACGTGTAACAGAATGTATAAAATATAAAAAAATATCATAAATTAAAATAAATATGTTCTTTTTAATTGTTTTTACGTGGTGAACATACTTCATAACATCATTTCGGATAAGATCATATCGCTTTCGTCGTGAAATTATTTGTTAATAAACGAACAAAATACAAAGTCACTTCAAAATCTTTGATAGCGTAAATATCAAATGATAACTTTTGTAGGAACTCGTTGTCGTTTCGTTTTGAAACAATTTAAGTCTCTTCAACAAACTTATCACCTTCGTAGAGTCCATCTTGTGAAAATGATTTCCGACGAAATTTCTACTCTTCACTTAGAATACAAAGCAGAATAATTATTCAGGTTTGAAAATGTTCAACATACTACATAATGATACGTGTGATAACAATAGTATAAATACATTAATAAAATTACTGTGCTGGTAAATCATCTTTAAATCGATCACAATTCACAATATGAGTAAACTTTTGGGTATAAGCATGCAGATTATGTTCAAATATTAACAATTAAAATATTTTATACAAAATTTAATATGGTATATTTATGGAAGTATATTAAATCGATGGGTTGGAATCAACTCTATCATATCTTTTTAAGATAACAAACATCGTTTTTTGCTTTCTTGTAACTCAACAAACGAGACGCTTATTAGAACTTATCGTTAATATTTTTACAATGTATTGTGTATTTTACATGTATCTAGGTTATGATTATATTAGGATGTATGGAAATACTCTTAAAAGTTGCTGTTAGTGTCTTTTAACATTGACTATCACACTGATACTGGCTGTGACTGACTGGCAAATAGTAGCACTGTTAACGTTTTTTGGTCCAAACATATTTGTCAATTCCCTCTGTAGCTTAAATTAGATTTGGCCACCCAAGAATTTAAAATGAATAGTGAACAATAATTAGTTGTTTGACTATGACGTAGATGGGAATTCAAATTACCCAAATAAAAAAACGGATTTTCGTAGGTACAATTATTTGATACTAAGCCATCAAAACATTTCAATTGTTTGTTGATTTTTGATTGTTTGTTTTATATAAACAACGTACACAATGTATAACTAGGCCGCACATAAAACAGTCTATACAGTTGTCAATTAATAAGCATAAGCTTTAATACTGGAGTTTGCGAATTCGAATTCTAAACCAACATAAGGATTTTAAATGAATTCAAAAATTGGCTGTCGAAAAACACTTACGAATAAACTTTTTTCCCTATGGAGTTCTTTTTTAGAGTGGACAAGGCTAATGTATACATTTATTATACTATAAAGCGTAACTTTATACCTTAAAAACATCTACGAAATCATTACATGAGTACTAATTATTGTTAGTTAAATTAATCTTTGAAAAATTAATATTTTTGACTGATGGTGCTTGATGGAAATTGATTTCAAATTCTAAATTATTTAATCTTTAAATATTACACTTTTCTTCAGAATTACTTAATATTTTATTAAAAAAATAACATTATAAATCAAAATCATTATTAATTTTCTATTTGTATAAAATAAAGCACGCGATGTATTATAGGAAATAAAATAATCATCAAAACCATTTTATAATATTTTTTAAATTATATAAACTATTTGTGTATCGTCTATAATTTGGAGTTTAGCTGAATTGTTTTCTTTTCTTGTTAACAATTAACTTATATCAAATTCTTTGTAACATAAATTTTTGTTCATCAAATTTATAATAAGTTATTGTGTAGACATAACACGTGTCATACTATATTTACTAAATTGTATGTATTTAATATTAAGCTATTCGCAAATATTATAAATTTATATTTGAATAATAAATACTATGGAGGCTAGTATATCAGAATACGACTAAAATTCTATAACAAAAGAAATTATTTTGTATACGATAAAGTAACTGAGACTATTGAGAAAAAAATACTTTAATTAATTATTACATTTCATTAAATCTATATATGACGAATAAAAAAGGTCTATCACAATAAATTTACAGTCAATATGTATACTAATATTATAAAATTGTTTAATAAAATTTAAATTCCGACTTTTTAAAAACAATAAAGTATTATAACTAAATGCACCATAGTAAACTGTTTGTTTAAACTGATTTTACATAGTATTTACCATAGATTACTACGACATACCGAAAGAGTGGTGGGCAAATACCAAAGTGGCTTCCACAAAATGCGGTCAACCACGGATCAGATGTTCTGCCTTTCGCAAATACTTGACAAACCTCATGAATATAAAGTTGACACGTATTACGTCTCGATCGATTTTAAGGCTGCATATAATACAACAGAAGGAAACTATGGTGTGATATGGTATTCTAAGTTTTCAAAAAAACATCTAAAAGCTTTTACTTTTTTATTTTTTTTATCAAATTCACTTTCAATTTAGATCATGTGTCAATGTAATTAACAGGTTGTATTTCTAAAGTTCCTTGTCACCCGTTAATTGTATTATGTAATCTTGGATCATATCAGTATCCCTCAAAAATAACTTCACTATTTTTCACAACTTCAAAACCATGAGGTATATGAAAAATTTTAAATAAATATTTTTACGTTAAAAGGAGAACTTAATACATAATACTGTTTATGTTTGTATAAATTAATGTATGGAAATAATCGACAGTAGATACGAAAATGGTATCAAATGGAATATAACAACAAGTATGTAATGTCAACGTTATCGTAGAAGTTACCGTGCGCGCCTTGCATCCTGGCTTCGATTCCCATACTCTGAATTTAAATAAAAAATATGAAAATACAGGACTAGATGTATATTGTGTTGAATAACAATAATAATAATCCAATTTTGTATTTTCGTTTTTTTAAATTGGACAGATGTGTAAATCGAACGCGAATTCCCGGATGCAAGCCGCACACTCTCAGCTACTGAGGAGACTAGGCTACTCGTAAATAAAATTTAATATTCAGACTATGAAATAATGGTTTTTATTTGATAAAACGTAAGATTTAGTTCTATCGCGACTATTCATTACCGAAAAAGAGAGAAAAAATTGTCCATATAAAGAAAATAAAAATTTACGTGAATAGAAAAATACGTAGTAAAATAAATAAAAAAAAATATATATTTTTGAATACCACTGCCCTCACTATTATGTTTTCGTTGTACTGGGAAATATGCTACTAAATGGAATAATGAAAAGCTTAAACTCTCAAAGAATACTCATCTTGCGAAAAGTTTATGCAAAATAGTTTGTCTCGCATGAGGACAAATTACTTTTAAAAATACTCCCGTTTACTTGACTTTGTATTTTTCAACGCTTTACACAAAGCAAAAAAAGCTCTCTGCTGTTTGTAATGTTATATTTTTTTTTACCTACAAACTTATAACTCGGTACTTTACTAGTTTACAGCACAGTACTATGTAGGTATTTTTTTTCAAATTTTAATGAATAACAATTTTTTGACACAATACATCGTGTATTATCTACAACAATTAATTAATTATACGTTTTTTTGGTTATCCTATAGAACGACGTATTTTTGTTTTAATCGTGTCATCACATCAATGCAACAGTATAAAAATTGGCGATAAACGTGTTTCGACAAATGTAATTTACATCAAACAATATGACGACTCTCATGTAATTTAGGATACTCTATAAGATTAAAATGTAACTTTCATGGATATCGATCAGTGAATATATATAAATCATCGCATCAAAAGGATGTAAATGCTGCAAATATGAAATTAATATCTTAATTTGGCTTTTAATTTTGGAAAAAGGATGGCCAGTACACTTTGTCCTCAGTTAGCAGTTTCTCTCGTTAAAATGATTATATAGATACTATCGAAAATTCTTCTTGACCTGCAACAACTTTGTGTTGATGCGTATGCGTTAAATAGTACATGAAATCTAAATATTACTAAATTTTGGCACACGCTTTTTTATTTTGTTATAATTATTAACATTGTATTTTACGTATCTTAATTCCATACTTGAATTTTTCTGGCAACAGCTAATTTAAAGAAATTCTACTAAGCTAGTTTTTTAAAAGGCCTAAAATTTATATTTTACTTTTTCAATAATATTAAGAGCTTTTTTTCTTTTACTTCCTTTAGTCGGTATTATTGTTTTATCAGTGCAGTAGAAGACAAAATACTTTATATCACTATCAAACGTCTCAAATATCTCATTAAATATTTTTTTCCTAAAGTGTAAAAATATTTGCAAATATAAAAAATTCAAAACAGGTAACATCTACTAACTAAAATTATTAGGTTGTCTTATTTTTGCGTTGGTGTGGATATATATCATATTATTTGTGTCGATAACATGCACACACCAATATTTTTTCATGTATAAATAATAACAAACAAATATACACTTAAAATTAATAGTTTGGATTATATATTCATCAACAATGTCTGTAATTGTTAACAGAAAGTTTTAGTATGACACTGGAGGAGTTGAATAAGTTCTTTGTTCTATCGAAGCAGAGCAAACTTGGCTAGCAATTATCGAGAAAATTCTATACTTCTGGTGCATGTGAAATGCAACGCAACTAAATTATTAATATTCTGAGATCGGGAGAAAGTTTTGAAAGCTTGTTACATATTTAATTTGGGTAGATTGTCGTACAAACAGAAAATTCATACAACTTTTGATAAAGAGAATGGTTACAGACGGTTGTATTACGGTACTTAATTATTGAGCTTTTTAAGCTACTCTAAAATGAAATTTATTTGAAAACATCCTTTTTTTAAATATTAACAACCCAGACACATAAACTTTAACTCACTTCTCATTAACAATAAAACAGGCTGATATCATTAATTTTAAGAAGGTTCGTAAATAGCTTCAGAAAAAAAACTAATATTTATCAAAATCAATACAATTAAATATAACAATTAACTCAAGATATTCACAAACTTTTTACTTGTAAAATGAAGTTTTAAATTTTTAAACGTCTCTAATACATAATACTACCAATTCAACATACTTTTGATAGTCCAAAGGTTAGCTTGCGTGCTTTGGACTAAGAAGTTGTGGAGTTGATTCCTTTTTTTTTTTTGAGAGAAAATACCCAAATGAATGAAATTCCCTGCTGGGAACTAATTATTGTGAAAAATAAATTTATTAAGACATGTGTATGTGTTGCAAAATACTCATTTACTGCATTGTTGGAATAATGATAGTAGAATTTTATAAGCGAGTATGCTTAAGAATTACTTCGAAAAAAATAGTTTATCTTTCAGAATATGTTGTTTAAAAAATGGGGCTTGAATTATTTTTACTATATACATCTCTTGATAAGAGAAATTATATTTTTTTGTGTTTATTTTAACAAGTAGGCAGTTTTATTATATTATATATCATCATATATCATAGCCCTAAATTATTGACAATGTTAGTTTTTTATGATTAATGAGCAGTAAAGTGTTTATATATCTATATAAGTATATTGATAAATGAATGGTTTTACTTATAGAAAATAGATCACTGTTAAACGCAGATCGCAAATACCAATCCATATCGAAGTTTACAAATTTCACATAGTTTTGAGTTTAAAACTATTTCATGTCTGAAAACTTTCATTAAGAAACATTTAAGTATCTGTATCTATCGCTTAGGTGGCTTAGTTGATAATCGTATACGCTTGTAAATTTTTGAACATCGTAAGTCGCTGGTTCAAGTTTTGTAGATGCATAACAAATACAGGATCTGACGGGTTGACTTATTCACCAATAAAAATGTGCTAATATGGGCATTCAAATTGTTAATATATGGCCATTTTGGTGTGAATACGGTAAATTAAAATGATTGTAAATTAAAATTTAAAATAAAATGTAAAATATAAATTATTATGTAAGAGTATTAAAATATATATACTTACATTATTGCCCGACTTTACTAGAGATGAATTCAAAATACTCTTTACCCAAACATATTTTACTCATTCCGTTTTAGCAAATATATCTCATTACTTGGGTGCATACATTTTATTCACTTCATTTTGTAATATTCACAGCTTAAAATAAAACCGTTGTTGTTTTTCACGAAGTTTATACTAATGTATTTTATTATATTTCATATTAAATTTACTAGTTTTGCTTGCGTTAGATTAAAACACATTCTTTATTAAAACTATTGTATACATCCCGTTATTAAAAATTTATTTAAATATTTGTTTGCATTTGATCTTTAAAATTACTTATCGATCACCGATGATGGTAATAAAACTAAAACATTCGACTTAAAAAAACAGCCAAAATACCATAAGATTTTATTTAGTTATTGTTCGCTACTTAAAGGTAATTCTAGTGACGACCAGACATACACGTGTATTTTCTAAATTTTGATATGGATAATTTGTTTTATAAGAAATTTAAAAAAAATATCATTCAGTATCTCGCATGACTATAAATTTAAAATATATCTTTTAATATAAGATAACTTAGATGGATATACTTTTATCATGTGTTAAAAAAAGAATTTATTTAACGTTACTTTTAAAAGAATAATATTTTCCGGATAAAAAGTACTAGGAAGCCATAGATGATTAAAATTAAAGTTCCTCACAGGAGAAAAAATGAAAAATATCAAAACGCTGTCAAGTTTTTTGTTTTTCTTTTACCTTGAGAGAGTCTCATTATAAAAACAATTTTGAGACGTTCTTCATCGTTTTACATATGTATATACAGGTGAAAGCTTTTTTGAAAGCATAAATGGTACGCTATTTTCTAAAACTTGAATATCTTTATTAAAATAAAAACAGATATTCAATTTAATATAGTTACTATTTCCATTTTCTTCTTCCTTTTCTTTTTACATACCCTCTCCAAATGGGTTATATGGACACCATATGCTGCCTCTTAATACTCTCCAGCTCTTACCTACATACTGTAGCACTGCCGGATACATTTTCCAGATAGTAATAACCGGTTTTCTAGGATGACGAATTCTGAATAACTGCAGGCTAAGTTAAGACTCTCTTAAAGCATCCGCGACATTAGATTAAGATAGATCCAGTCTTGCAATTTTACTTTTTCAGTAACCGATGGCTTCATTGTCCCCTCTTTTATATTCTCCTCAAAGTTTTTATCTCTGAAAAAATTCACACCAACGTATTGCTGGAATCCGCCGCAAGCATCTGATTTCAAAGCTTAGTATACTGCTACTTTTGGCATTTGCTAGGCGCCATTATTTGAAACCGTAGATTGGTATTGACTGAACGCATTAATTGAACAGAGGTCATTTGGTTTTAGCTTATGCCACACAATTTTATGTTTCTAATCATTATCACCACAATTCTCAATTGTAACATACATAACTTGGGCGACGTCAGTAATGACGAAGATTCATGACGTTGTCAACTTCGTCATTTTTGAATAATTACTTTATGGTAAGGCATTGTAGTGATAATATGATAGTAAAATAATTATTGTCAACTCTGATCAAAAAATCAAGGGTAGGAATAGGAAGATAAATAAAAAAGTGACGTTCACTTATTTTAACTACTACGTATACCAATGAATTACTTTTTTTATATAACGTTTGCTCCCAAATTGTAGCATATAGACCTACACAGTGTGAAAATATCCACCCCAAAGGAGGAGTATATGGATCTCGGCAATTTGAAGACATCTCGACAGATTATTTTTCACGAGGACTCAACCCAATGAGTTTCCATCCCTGCATCTTTCGGATTTTAAAAATCCGATAGATGGGAAATAGAACCTGCATTCCCCAGATTGCTAAGCGCGCATGCTAACAACTACGCTAATCGGGAAGACAAATTACTAGGTATACTAAGATAAATAAAGTATAATGTATAAAAATAGAAAAGCTTTTGAAAAAGCTTGGTTTTGTTTTTTCATATTCATCAATGCGTAAAACATTTTTTTCTGAAAGTAATAAATATATTTTCTTTAATACATCAAAAGAGATTACCGCGTACTTGCTGCGTTCATTTTTTATATCGATGACCCTTTTCAATATCTGCCAACATATCTGTTCAAAACAAATACATGAGGATATAAAGCAAAATTGTAATTTATAAAACTTGCCCTATGCCAATTTATGACCTTAGGGATTGAGACCAAAGCAGACGTATCTATAAGCTCAAATAGGCTGTGTAGCATATAAATGAGAAAGTTCAAATTCTTTATATTCAAAACCTCGAGGATTATATCCGAAATACAAATTTACGTAATTCGTAACATTTAGGTCAGCTCAGATAAGGAAGCAAAAAATAAGAAATACACGAATACAGCTTCTCTTAAGTGATCATGGTAAAAGGTGATGACAATGCAGGGATCGTTTGGTGCTGTTATAGATATACGTATAATGTTAGTATACTAATATGCATATATTGTCACTGCGAGACGAAAAGTTCCTATCTAATAATCTCACAGCTTTCAGATATTGAATGTTTTGTTATTTCATTTCAAATAAATAAATTTACACACTACAGTTAATGTGTCTTTATAATCATAGCTGTATTCAATAGTTTATATGTCTTTCAATATAATAATGACACTAACAGATTAGTAAATAGCCTATTTTTTTATGAAATATACCAAAAGTACATATAATGATTATTTGTTATATCAGTTTCTTTGAGTTTTATTTATAGTCAAATATTTCTTCACGTATTATTATGCCATGTTCGCTCCTAGAGTAGAGCATATGGATCTACATAGAGTGAAGATATTCATTCTGAAAGATATATATATCTACTTCACATAACAAAGATTCATATATTTTAATTTAGAAGTGGACATCTTCACACTGTATAAATCCGTATCATCTTTAACGGCAAAATACTTTCCATGTACAAAATACGTTAATCTTCGAAGAATCTATAACATATTTTTTAAGAATAACAGATTGTGCTTTTTTAACGACAAAAAAATGTCTCTTAAATTAAAATGCAAGAATGTACGTTCACAAATGAAAATCTTTAAGCTTGCAGCTTATTGACTGAGCTTTTATTTAGATCTGGAATACATGAGATGTATTTCAAAGTAATATTTTGTATCAAATGAGTTACAAAGAAATATTTATTATTAAATAACTATAGTTTTCAACTGGCGAGAGATTTTTTCAATCGATAAAACAGTTAAAATTTATAAAATTTCCTAATTATCTATTTTTTTTTGTATCAGGACCTTTAAAGAAAAGTCATATTCACTAGAGTATAATGTAAAATTTCTTACTACTACACTACGGAATGTAATTAGCATTATACGTAATGTAATTGGGGTATTACAAAAGCAATGTCTTCATCCAGTCAAGTTGAGGCACGTGCGAAGAACAAACATTGTTTTGGTGTACAATCATTTGGAGCAATTTCGTCTGGCGTTAGTGCAAAATTATCGTTCTGCGGCGCGATCCACATATTAAACATTTCAAGCGACCGCCACATAAAGCAGGCAAGCCTCTTGGTATCAAAGACATACCCACTATCATCGCACAGGTCTAGTACAACCCAAAATCAGACAGTTGATTGCTTCATTTATGTAATAACATATTTTAATACATTATGGTCACTGCAAAAATGAAAAATTTGGATTTACACTGTGTGAAGATATCTAGTCTGAAAGTAAGCTAGAAGGATCTCCGAAATTTAAAGACATGTTTTCACAGATTATTTTCTCAAGAAAATTAGTAGCTAAACAATTACTTAACCAAATTATTATCCATTCTTGTATTTTTAGATTAAAAATACAGTATGTGTTAGATATTAAGCCTGTAGAGCATATGGATTTACACTGTGTGAAGATATCCACTTCAATAGTACAGTATATGGATATCCGTATTTAAAAGCATGTTTTAACAAATTATTGTCTCAAGAAAACTAGTTGCCAAATAATTGCTCAACGCAATGAACATCGAGTCAAGCATTTTCACATTCAAGTAATGTATATTACTTATTAAAGATTTGATTAGTTTAAGAGCTATGGTAATATCATTTTATAAGCATTGAACATATTTCCTAACGACATTCATTATAATTAAATAGGTTAATGATATTTTTTTTGTTTGTTAGTTAATTCCAATAAATAGATTAGGGATATTTTTATTTTAATGTCTCATGTTATTAATTTCACTAACGATAGTTACTCATTTAATACTATACATAGTGAGTTACAATAGAATTTACTGGTAGTATGTTCTATGTTTGCTCACTGCCCACATATAATGTAGCCTGAAGATGCCGAAAGGCGAAAC
>JAGVSQ010006884.1:0-15857 GCA_022683975.1 Rhyacophila evoluta | reverse complement strand
TAGAATTTAAAATCAATTTCCATCAAGCACCATCAGTCGAAAATATTAATTACAATCATATAAGTTACAATATTTCAAAAACCATAGAAATGTGTAAAATTAGGCCCAATGAAAATCATTAAAAAGTATTAATTTGATATGTTTGATGGTTATGATGTTGCAATACGTAAGCCCATCACTAATATTAGGTTATTACTAGAAAATTGACACTCATCTGTCATTATCGTGTTTCCCGCCAATTACCGAAACAAATTTTCGTGCCTACACGTACAGGTAATATTATACACCGCCCTTCAACCGAAACACTTTTATTATTATAAGTCTTTAAAAAAATACAGATTGTAACGCAATATTAAAGTTAATCCAGTGGAAAGTATGCAGCCTCAATATTACGTGACACAATTACGTCTCTACGAATTACTTCTGTGAAGAAGCACCAAGGACGTCTAGATCTACACACACAGTGAAAGTAAAACGTGTCATTTAATTCTTGATCCAGGGTTACCACACACTGAAATGAGCCGCTAATTTCTGATCGAAGGATTGGTTTTTTTTGTAATTGTTCTTGTTTTTCGTTTACCACGTCCGCCTCCAGAAGTCGGCAACTCGAATTCATATTCAAAATTGAATTTCTTGAGTAGCATGCGAAAATATTGTTGTAATGAAACAATTATTGTGAAAGCGATTTTTTGTAAACTCAGCTTAATTTATTGATATAAAATCACCCCATTTCATAGTTAATGATTACAAAAAAAAATTAAAAACGCACAAAGAGATTTGTTCAACATAACTTTGCTTAAACTTTTTTGAATTTTTATTAACAGTAGTATTGCTTATGATGGGTGGATGACCACTCGAGCTATATCACATGGCATTATTTATGATGGCAGCAGTTTCTACCAATACACGGCTAAACCATATCATCGCCAATATTGCAGGAGCATATAACTCGATTTTTTGGCTTAAGTCACTTTGCAAAATAGTTTTATTTTTTGCAACCTCTTGTCTCTTGTATCATTGGGACATTTTTTCATTAACACATTTTATAAACATAAGAGTTAACACAAAAATAAAACTTTATTTTATGAAATGACTTAAACCAACAAATCGAATTACGTTTCCCTACAATATTATCAAAGATGGTAAAAGATTCCTTTTGATGATTGCATGTTCTTACATAAGCCCGATGATATGGAGTAAGATAGTTTTCCTTGAAAATTTAAGGGTTACAGGTAGTTGAAACACAAATTGTAAATAAAACCACAATAGCTGTTGAAATAAGTTTTATTGTGCATATTAAACATAGAATAATGATTATAATATGTACACAATTGTTGTAATTTTATAATAAATATCCTCAACACTCGAATTATACGCTGACTCATAAAAATTTAACAAAAGAAGTCAAATTCAACATTAGAACCGATTTAACAGAAACACCACCAACTTAGGCATAGGTATCACCAAACAAACCAATGTAAAATTAATAATTTACCAAATATCAAACAAATTCATCAAAATTATCATTGTATAATTTATAGGCTTGCATCTGCATCAAGCAAATTCGATCTGTGACAAAGTTTCATAAACTTTCGTTAATTATTTCAATTATTAAATTGATAACATGAAATGATGAAATCAACCGCCACACCAATAAACTGTGGCAAGAGTGTATCTAATATTAGGTTAGGTTTATGTTATGTTTTATATAACGCCATTGCCAGTCGATGTATGAAGACTTTTTTTAAATATCTTCACATTTTATATTTGAATCCCTGTCCCTTTAAGATCAACACAGATTATTTAAGTGTGTTTGAGAACAACATGCTAGTCGCAATTCTGTATATTTTATAATATAAACAATTATGTTTTTTGTAAAAAACATTCTCATCCCTAATGTGTTGACAAAGAATTATGGACGTATTTTGACATAAGGCAATTGTCATCTGTAATGTACTAATATCAGAATTAATTAAATGTAAATGTGTATTAAAATTTTAAAAATAACTCGCATATTAAAGATAAATCAGGTATTTAAATATCGTGAATGACGAGAGATATTTTTATGAATTCATAATTTATTAGTATTTCAAATGGTAGATATCGAGATAAAGACAAAGTGTGCTATCTGTATTGCATTATCAATATCGATATTATAATCTTCCTTTTGTTTGGCGATATATTTTGATAAAAAAAACGAGTGAAGATTGTTGTTTCATGGCATATTTTCCAGCAATATGTCTTAAGACTAAATCAAAACACAACATTTAAGTTTAGATGCACCATCGAACAATCTATTACAGATATATATTTCTTGAATTATTCGATTATTAGTTTATATATAGATCAGTAATTATATTTTTATATGATAAATCTATTTATGCATAGATAGAACTATATGAAATGGAAAATGGGCATGCTAAAAAAATTAATTAACAGTGCAATTTTTTCAACCATTATACCTGTAGTAAGATGAATAAACGATACTAAAGATAGGACACTGCCTCTTTTGCTGGCAGGAGTGAAGCAAAGATAGATGCTTTTTATTAAATGATCCAGCAAAAAATAAACTCAAGACTAGCAGTTTTTTTAATCCATTTCAATTCTCATTGATGGTTGAGCGAACGGCTAGCAATTAATCTAATTATAAGAACGATCAATACGCTAAATCTATGAACAGACATGGTCATTTAATTTGGTCACCCAATGATTCAAAATAAAAACCTAATTCGATCGATTGGTAAGTTTCATAGACTTGATATTTTTACCTCAAAAGCAATATAGAGTGTAAGCGATAAAAATTGTAGTACGGGTAAGTTGGATGCTTCTGTCATGGAAACTTTTCCTCTACTAATTTCATATAGATAGACGAATTATTTTTAAATCAGAAAAACATTTAGCATTCATTATTTATTTACCTGTTTACAAAATGTAGTAAAATTTACTCAAAGCGAATATAGATCCTTTAGTAAGCATTTATTGTGAATTTAGGGAGTGCCATTGAACTTTATTTACTTTCATTGGCAAATGATTAAAAGATATATAGCAACAGCTTTTTGTTTTGATTCAATTTATGACAATCTGCCAAAAAGTCTATTGTTTCCACTATGCATAAACAGATAAATATTTTATATGCACCTACATATTTTTCATTCGATGACAAAATGTATGATTTAAATAGTGACCATTGTGTGCAGAAAAACTGTTTCTAAAATAATCCAAATTCATGAAAATGACGATTGAAATGAAATCTGCATGAAGTTTCAGCTCACAAAATATATTGTAACCGTGATGTTATAAAATTAAACCAATAATTAAAAAGATTCTTGATAATTTTGTTGCAAACAAAAAAACAATCATGTCACAGAAAAGTGGGGTAAACTGGCACAACACAAAAACCGGTTTAAATATAATAAGTGAGCAATACATTTATGGAATATTTTATAATAATTACTTGACTATAATTAATTCAGTTACGATAAAATCGTCATGGCTTTTGTTTTTCAGGTAAATAAAATAAAGAAACTGGCAACATTTGAGTGTTGGCAATGAGGAAAATATTGTGTAATTATAAAGAAATAATTGAGATAGACAAGATTGTAAATGAATATGCTGTTGTTTATGGTAAAAGAATAGAGTAAAACTAAATCGAGGGAAGAATGTTCTGGTCTACATAAAATCGTCATAATCATAATCGCCATACGCCGAGTATTGATTCATTCGAGACTGAAACAAAGAGAAAGCACAGAATAAAAACTCACATTGAAATAATAATTTTAATAATGTCTATAAGCTAATTCCACAACCTAAATTTTTGTTTTACTACTTATGTTAGAACCACTTCTTAAGATTCCAGACATCTCGGTCCAATACCCAGCAAAACAGACAATTCATGTTCAGATTCCAGATATGTATACTATTTAGGTAAAAGGCCCTATAATATGCAGACAGATACTGTGCAAACTCTCGGAATTCTATTTGCCCTGCTGGACTTATATCTGGCACACACAACCAGATGGAAATTGTTATTCCTGCTTCTTAAAAATGAATAGTTGACGATAACAGAGAAGTCTCATAATTCAGCAAATATATAACATATATCTCTCTCATCGACACAGCATGGCATCATTGCACGAAATCAAATAAAGCTATATGTCAAAATATGCTAAATTGGTTCTTGTTCGATCAAAATAATAGATAACCTAGACACCGTTAGTTGTCCTTATTGTGAGATTTTTCAGTATCATTTTATGTTTTATTTGGAAAAAATAGATAATCACTGACATCCAATGGTGCAAATAACGCATGAAATAGAAAAAATATTAAAGTCTACACACATTAACGTAACACTCGTTGATACTTCTAAAAACCTGATTTAGCTAATTAGACATACTAATAATTAGTTCCATATATTTCATATCTAAAGATTTTAATCGTGTTTGCAAATTATCTACAGTTATTTCAGTAGCCTGTTTTTATCAAATTACGAATTCAAAATGGTACTTACAATATCTGATTCAACGTTCAACTTAGCCTTTCCCTTTCCTTTATTAGGCTTTTTAGATTTGTCACCTTTTTCTATTTTTTGCTTTTCAAGGCATAAGTTTTCTAATGTGCTTTTCAAATTTTTCATGTCAAATGAGCTCACTGAAACAAAATATTCAAACATTTAATTAATATATAATTTCATAACAAAAACAAAAACTAAATGATTATTGGACAAATTCAACAAAGATAAACCAAAAGATGTATTCTGACTCTGAAACTGAGTTGAAATAAATCTCAATTTCAGCTACCTCTTCAGTTTGAAATTAAGCTAACAACTAATCCCAAAATTACCTGCAGGTAACCTCTTTAACCTCTAATTTATTAATTTCATGAAAGTTTCATTTCATCTATTTAAAAAGGATTATTTACACTAATATAAATTATACCACTTCAAATAAACCATTGTTATTGATTGGCCAATTATAGAATGCATCCAAAAACATTATAAAGCAACACAAATCGTTAAGCAGAACCTAACCTCACAGCGAATTTGGAATCTTTAGTAAGTATATTTACTAAAATAATCAACGAAAGAGTGGGTATTTTTATTTTTTGCATACCAGTAATGACGACACCGAGCCTCTACTTTCACATCAGTGTATTTAATGATATTTGAATATATATACACTTCGGCTTACCATCAGAATACTCACTGAGCATCGTCAAAATGTAGCCAGCCAAAGGTTTAGTTATAAAATATTGAAACTGCTTGCATTCTTTCGACACACAACATATAATGAGAAGAAACCATATCATGCCATTATTCATTAGTTTATTTGCATGTTATTCACTTGTCTGGTAACAATAACAATGTATATTGCCATAATATAGACGTGAATATATTGAGGAGAAAAATATGGCTATTTAAAATTAATATAAAACTCACAATGCAAGCAAATATTTTTGACTAGATCTGAAACAAAGGCCGGATATTCTTCTGAGAGTCTATAGGAAGATATTTTTTCACTTAGAGCTGCGCAGTATTCATCAAACTCCTCCTTGGTACTCGGATTGAAAGAGTCTAAATTACTGACGACTTCTGTGATGCCTGCAAAAAAAAAAGAAAGATTAAGCTCGAATAGCTTTTGCTCTGCCATGTTGGCGATACCTTGAGAGTTATGATCCGACCCGCTTCTTCTTTAATCCAACCGAATCTGACATTCTAGAAGGCCACTAAATACTATCTATGGAATGTATTTGACACAGCTACGAAATACTAAAAATACAAAATACTACAAGGCAAATAATCGGAATATCAAATATATTTTCTATAATGGCAAATATAGTTAACAATTCAATTTGCAAGGAATGATATAAATTGCAAAAAGCACACTGGATTCATGACCAACGGTAAAGATAACGTTTAGCGCTCAAAATTCAGTTAACTAAACTTAATTTCGAATACTAAATTCTACCTTTGCCATTGGTCATGAATCCGGAGTGCTTATTGCAATTCAGCGACTCATATATTATTAGATAGCATAAGGGAGATATTCATCTTCACAGATCTCACTAACTAACATTATATACGAGACTGCACAGGATATAATAATTATATTATAAAATCAAATTAAAATTACCGAAAGTTTCCATAGCCACTTTGAGGTCGGACTCTTCTTGCATTTTCTGCCGCCTGAGTTTTTCTGCAACTCTTTCCTCAGGTGTCATAGCCGCCTCCTCTTCCGCTAACTTCTTTTCTAAATCTAGCTGTTGTTGCTTCTGCAATGTCAAAATAAATAGAATGGATAAGTGTGAAATTGTGTTAAATCAAAAATAAGCAGACAATAGCTTTCATTCGAAAAGGTTATCCCCACATCCAAATACTGGTAACGCCTTGTACACCTCATATAACATAATATATAAAACAATCATATATTACATGCAATTATTTCTTTAAAATATATGGGATGGTGAGAAAGGCTAGATCAATGTCCTAAATAATAGAATACTTATCGATTGAAAAAACAAGAAAGATTCGAACAACAAACCATGCATCGGAAGGTTTATCATATTCTGATGATCAATTGTATTGCATGCATACCTCTTTTTCAGCAATTTTTTCAGCTAGCTTTTTTGCTTTCGGCTTTGGCAGAGCACCAGTAACCTCTGTTTTCTCTTCATCTTTCTTTTCTTCTTCTTCATCTTCCCAAGAATCCTGTAAATTAATAATAATAATAGTTTATTTTAACATTTAATTACATGAAGCAGAAAGCTCTGGAAGGGAAATTTAAAGTCCAAGTCAAGGAAGCCAAGAGGTTAGCGTGTAACGCAATATACTATTTGTATTATAATAAAAGTTAAAAGCTTTTATCAATTTACAGAAGGCATTCGTAAAAAATACTGTTTTTTTCATATACCTGAGCTGATTCTACAAAAATACAATAATAAAATTTAAAACTTAGCAGTGTTTAAATGCATACTTTTTGATAGATGAGCAATGGTTATACTAAAGTCCAGGTAAACAGCATAATACATCAACATCTGTTACAGGTAGCTTCAATTTTTTTGGTTATGGTTGAATTGGTTTCCTTTGTTGATATCAAGATATATTTATTCTTTCACGACATCGACACTGCTAAAGAATATTTCAAAAGAATGCTTTTATGCTCCATTCTAACATATAGATTGTAGAAAGGAAAAATGACATAACCCACAGAATAACAAATTTTTATAAGAGACAAAAAATATGTATTTAATGATTTTGGGCCAAAGTTAAAATATTAAATAGACACAACCTTGACACGCATGAAAACTTAAACTGGTGTTTTATTTACCCAATCTGATATAAATTTAATAAGTTATAAAACCAATAAAATTGATATGGAAGTCTTTTCTCCTGGTCGCAAATTTCACAGGCCATCCTTTTTCAAACTTAGGAGCTAAATTTCAATATTAATTCAGTATTTACAGCTTACATCCTTGTGATGGAATGTGTATTAAGTTGTTGTTATTGAAAAAAAGCTATTTTGTAAAAACTAAGGGTTGTGTTCTGTTTCCTTTCTAAAGTCAATATATAGTATATAGTATATGGTATTACTATTCCTATTTCGCAAATATGGACACAATCTTTTTATAAGGTCTGCTAGCTGATAGTTTCCAATAAAAGGGTTTGTTTCTAAACGATAATCTCTCTTTAAAATTAATTTGAGTTGAAAATAAAATAATTAGTCAAGACATGTCTTCACATTGTGGAGATTTATACACTCCAAGATGTAAAAAAATGTTAACAAGACACAGAAATCGAGTAAAAAAAATTCAATTAAAAATTTCATATTGGAAATACAACTGTTCTGACTATTTCGTCTAAATTCTATGACAATACAACAAATTTAAACATGTATTATAAACCTTAGGCTAAGCTGGAACAACCTTAGCATATTAGTTTATTATTCAAAATATTGATGGTTACTATAGAAACTGATTATAAAAATAATTACATTATTCCACTGGTCATCAAATGCTGTTGAGTATATTCATAAACCAGTCATTGAAACTGTAAGATTTTATAAGAAAAAATGGATCAAATCAAATGTATGCCGTAAATCGTAATAACGCAAAATAAATTTGTTTTTACCATTTAATTTTATACGAAACACAAATGTCAATTTGGATTAGTTTTTCACAATAATATTTCAATATTATCTGATTTGAACGAAATAATATTTCACAATATAATCATGAGTTATAAAAATAACCACTTTCGGATCTGAGCACCTTGAAATATCTAATGAATGCCAGAGATAATAAATTATGATACATAATTACGTGTCACATGCAATGTTTAAATAATATTAAATTGACAATAAATTACTATCAAATAAATTAATTCGAAAATAGGATAGCGAAAATTGAACAATCTTTTTCGTTATTAAATATTCACTATAATTAAATATTAAAGAGTACCTACGCAACTTTTTCTTCATCTGCGCAATTTTACAATATGATCGACCAAACATAATGAACTATCAATTGGCATACAACAATATAATAAATAAATCTGTTGAAAAACAAATTGACAATAGCTAGGGCTTAACTATCTTCGAAACACGTCGCGCAATAAGGAAAGTCGAAATCTCATTTGGAATTTAACCTAGAAATTAATATTTCTTCTTGACACGTCAAAATTTTGCACGCAAAAGCCGTAAATTTAAATTATGGTGTAATGGAAAATTGATTTGATTGCTGAATGAAACAAGAATGTGAAAATACACACCTTGACGTCGTCATCCTGATCCTCGCCCTCCCACCTATTGCTTAAGGTCAATGTGGACGGCACCACTTCTGGGACGAAGTCCTCAGCATCTGCGGATGACAATCGTGATTAGAAATGAGTCATGAAAAAGCACGTGCGTATCCATATGGGCCATTATTACTCACCCCATTCATCACCCATATTGGATTTTGATTCTGCCACACACCACTATGAGTTCACGTGAACTTTGACGATTACGAATTTATTCAGCACAAGTCTAGCCCCACCAATACGAAAAAATTATCGCGAGAGGTCTCCCGAGTATATCGATTCAGGTGAAATAGTCCTCACAATAATGTCAAACGATTGAGTTTATAGTACAATGTCTAAAATTATTTGAAACCGATTCAATAGTGCAACATCTTATTGGCAGGATTCCAACGACATATTTCCCGAAAATCGCTGAGAGAAAATTTGACTCCATTGCCGACGATAATTTCCAATATACTGAAAATTTGGCGCTTTTGTGGTGCTGCAACTGTAAAATGTTGCCATTAGTAAAATCACTTTTTGATCTCTACGTTACGGCTGTTTTCTACCTGTTTCTGTTTGTATTCTCAAATAGTATTACTAACTCCACAAACAGTATCACAATGTTGATTTCATCATATGCGATTTCAATATATTCATTTATTACACTAAGCATTTAAGCTAACTTTCCATTACTTCATTCGCAGTTATCATTGCCGACGAAGTCAATTTTATGACATGTTCATAAAATATTGCCATCGCAAATATAATATTTAATTGAACAACGCCCTTATTTTATTTATTAATCAAAAAAATTTAAAAAAACATTAATTAAACTGGAAAAATACCTTATAGTTTTTCAGAGACGTTATGGGTGCATTTAAATGAGAAAATACTTTTTCTCCATTAGTGTGATTAAAAATTGATGTAGGCGAAGTCATAAATTGGGTTCGTAGCGGTTGGTAATCCTGCAGTACCATACTTTGCAAACAAACGTATCCTTCAAGGAAGTGCATGTAAAAAGTATAAAATTAATACTGCTTATCGCGAAAAGTATCGATGTCACACAAGAATATTAATTCAATACTTATTGCGGCATTGTAGGAACTCGAAAATACAAGCCTAGCTTTGTCGGAAGGAAGTTTCTTATGTTTCCTTATCGGGCATTTTTTACGTTGTGTCATTAGGTTGTGGCCAAATAATTATCTTTCATACAAAGAATATAATTTCGAAGAATTGTCGGTTTCCGGACGGGGCTGAACATTTTAAAAGTGCAAAATGCAAACAATCAAATGTGTAGTGGTCGGGGATGGTGCCGTAGGTAAAACCTGCTTGTTAATCAGTTATACAACCAATAAGTTTCCGTCGGAATATGTGCCAACAGTATTTGACAATTATGCTGTCACTGTTATGATCGGCGGAGAACCGTACACCTTAGGTCTTTTTGATACCGCTGGCCAAGAAGATTACGACAGACTAAGGCCGTTGAGCTATCCACAAACAGATGTCTTTCTAGTTTGTTTCTCCGTAGTACATCCAAGCTCATTTGAGAATGTTAAAGAAAAATGGGTGCCCGAAATAACACATCACTGTCAAAAAACACCATTCCTTCTCGTCGGCACACAAATAGACTTGCGGGATGACGCTACAACCATGGAAAAACTGGCAAAAAATAAACAAAAACCAGTGTCGTTGGAACAGGGAGAAAAACTGGCCAAGGAGCTGAAAGCTGTCAAATATGTCGAATGCTCTGCTCTGACTCAAAAGGGACTCAAGAATGTATTCGACGAAGCTATATTAGCTGCTTTGGAGCCTCCGGAACCCGTCAAGCGCAGGAAATGTGTGTTGCTGTAAATGACAGTAGATAATGTCAATATGATGCATTTCTTCTTGTAACAGTTCTATAACTTGAAGTGCTACTTACCACAATATGTGAATTGCAATAGTTATCTATCGATGCAGTTCTTTACATATTATTTTTTTTACTAATTTCTTGTTACAAATTAATTAACTATAAAATAACATAAATTGTATCATGGAGCGTACGTATCTAGGTACACAATTTTCACATTTATAAGAGAGAATGGTTTAGAATGTTTGGTAAGAGATTTGGTAATTTGGCAGTTTGGGATATCGTTTATTAATTATAGAACATTTTAAAAGCCTGAATCAGCCTGGCATATGTCACAAACAGTTAATTCATTCCTGGTTCAAGCATCTCAATTCGTACATACAGTTGATCTTTGGTTTACCGGATTAAGTGATAAAAATATTTTCTCTTTACTTCTAATACAATAAAATCATGTAGCCCACATCTTGCTGGGATCCATCCAATGCATTACGTCTTTATTTTTCAACAAAATGAATGTAGTTTATTGTTTTGATTAATTTTAAAAAAAGTACAATCAAATAATTACATTATTATTATATTCTTACCAATTCTGAATACACCATTTATAGTTTGCAATGTCACCTACAGGAAGTGGCTCGTTTATTCAAAATACAATACAATTACTTACGATGAATAGTTTTGTATGGGACATGTGAATATTTGTCACTATATACTGATGATGCAGTATGAAAATTTCTTCAAAAACTCTTGCACGAATTGGTGACACCAAAAACTCAGATCCAGCTGTCAAAGTTGTGGTCGACTAACACTGCCTCTCGCTGTTAGAGTCAATGTATCAATTATGACATTTTTTTTAACAATGATACTAAACCTGTAGTCGACTGTATTTTCGAGGAGAATAGGAACTTCAATTAATTATATCCAACAAAAAAAACATCACTACGATGTACCACACTGCAATTTTACCATAGTGATTCCGGTATGTTTATAAAACCATTGTTTAACAGATGTGCCCACATATCAGCAATTAAAATCCAATTTGAAATTAAATAAATACGTATATCTCTATAGCCATTATTAGTTTGAACCATTACCTAGTATTGCTAAAAATTGACTATTTCACAGTACTTATTTTCAACATGTAAAATATTAGAAAATATAGTTATTATCAGTAAAATTGCTATTGAATTGAAGAAGGAAATGAGGAAAATTTACAATTGAAGCAATTGTATTTAGAGTAACAATCAAAATTTGCACTTATAACGAAAAAAAAATCTGCCTGCTTCAACATACAAGGTGACGAATTTCCTGCATATTTTTCCTTTAAATGTATCATTACACATCTTGATTTTAGCTTTGACATCAATAAAAGCTATTGAAAAATACACATACTTTTGAACCACTCTGAAACCCAAAGGAATCCAGTATTTGATATCTGATAGTTGCATTCGGATGTTTTTCATGTGAATTTGGATGTAGGATATGATCCCAAGTCTAAGGGAATGGCTAACAACCATTTCTCAAAAAAATCTATCAAGATGTATCTTCGGTTGTATAAATGAAATAAGAAATGAAAATTTTACTGCAAACTACTATTTTTTGTTTATTTAACTGTTGTATTTGAGTATAATGATTCAGTAATTTTATCTTTCATTGATAGAGATTTGTGTTATAAAAATTTTGAGCAAGGATGGATTAAATGGCAAATATGAATATCACTTTTGACCAACAGCTTCCAACCTTTGATAGAATGGTGGATTAAGGAAGGTCTAATGGGTCTAATATTCAAAAAAAATAAACTGTTTCTAATTTACAACTTAAGTATTTAAGATGAATTAAAACTGCTGTTATAAAGTGTGATGGCATACTCTGTAACAATATTATCCAAAAACAAAATAATAATTAATAGACAAAATACGCAAGTTGACAGAAATGGGAATGACTGAAGTTTTGCTTAAATAATTCTTCTTCACATGATGTTACGAAGAATCTCTTCCGTTAAACAATCTCCTCACATCTTCCCAGGTCATGCCACTCTGCCGAATACATTCTGTAGACAGTATTTAGCAGCTTTCCAGGATATCGGAATCCATTTGATTTGAAAAAGAAAGATTATTTTGTGATTTTTGAAGTAAATGCAGCATGTGACCAAGCCAGATCGAACATTGTATATTCACTACTATACAGATAAGTGACTTCATGATCTCTTATCTTATCTCCCTACAATGAATAAATATGTTGATCATCGATGCTGCTTACAACAGATACTGGGAAGTATTTGAAAAATATTTATCTATCAGTTCATTCCAGTATAATATATTCAATTATTAAAATACCGTCGTTGAATGTTAGTTGATTTTAAACTGAAGGTGTTTAACTTATTCATACGAATTATTGCCGTCTGACATCTTCAGGCTATATAAATAATATCAGCCCTTTATTTATTATAATTTCTTTAAATATCTAGTTCAAAACCAATCCAATTTCATTTATCATGTGAGTGAATTTTAAAATTAGTAGTTATTCCCTTCTCTCAGAGTTAACATCATTATTAATAGTTTATTATTTTATAAAAATATCAGTCATCCCCTTTTCTGTGAATAACATAACTGCATGAAGTGAAAATATATAGAAGTCACCTCTTATGATGTATTACATTTTTGTGTATACCGATGAGTCATGTGGTTTAAGGGAATGATTGATCTTTGCATTGAGTTGCAAGTATGTGTAACATCTATTTAATTAGGTTAATTGGGATCTTTTCAGTGCCACTGCCTTTGAAGGTTATTTATTGAGTAACACAATCGAGACATCTGCGTTATCATACAACATCTTCGAATATATTTCAGAGCAGCCAACATAAATAATCGAAATAATAAAATAGAGATAAAACACAAAATTTACTTAAATGTGCATTTGACATTATACTAATTAAATTTAATTACTTTATGAAATCTGATTGAAATACTAAACTCTTTCATTATTGATGGTACACTATTGATATCATACATAAATTATATCTGTGTACGCTCAGTGTTTTCCGCCACTCACAGTGTAGTGCAATGTCATCCTTCTTTGACTTGCTCGAAATCTGTAGCTTTATTGAAACTCATATTGTTTTTTCCACTTATATTTGCAAATGTGGGGCTTAAAAAATAAGTAACTATTACATCGACAGAATAAAAGTCTTTCTTATTAAAACATAAAAAGTGATTCATTTTTTTATCTGTAAATTATTAGCACCAACAAAAAACTATTCTGCATTAAAATGATTTTAAATTAATTTATCTATTACTGAAAATAAATAAATTAAAACAAACAATTAGTTGTTGACGTTGCATTTTTATAAATAAGTATTTTAATTATACAGTATTAAATATTTCTTGGTTTCTTAAGTTGGCTGCTTTGTAGTAAAATAAAGATAATGTCTTTGGTAACAGAGTATCTCTATGGTGTTTCATTTATTATATTATGGTTATTATTATATAGTAATTGTGCGACCTGGCTTTGAAATATCACAGTTTTCAAATGTTAATCCCGCAACTATAGCTTTATATTGTCAGAATAATTATAATATTTATCAAATAAAGATGTCATGTAACAATGAAACATGAAAATATTATTTCATAATGGATTCAAAGAAAATATTTTTAGTCTTGAATCTCCAAAATATTTGCAAAAGTAATTCATGCTCATATTTGTAATAGAAAATATATGTGAAAATTCAATTTAGTTATAAACATAACTCTGTTGATTTTCATTATTGCAAAGTCTACATTATATTTTAAGCAAGGATATTTTACTTGTAACTATTCATTTTCATTCTCCGGACAGAGCAACCCGAGTTGGCTCCCCGGTCTCTCCAGGAACTCTTTACTCTTCCCTATTGGTATCTTTTTAATTTACCATCTCGCCCTTGACTGTAGTTCTCCGCACCTCTATACAGATAGCTGATTGCTACTCTTTATCTACTATTGACCTCATTTATATGTGGACATTTCTGTTGGTGCCTTTTTAATTTCGTTAATATGATGCAGATGAGCCTGGCCAGTATTGTCTCCGAACCTAAATTGATTGAATTGTACTCGCATCTTCATTGAATAAAGTAGATCACTTCTCGATATCGGATATCTGAGATTAGCCTGATTAAGACCAGGTGTAAGAACGGGGTGGGTCTATTAGATGGCATATTTAGTAACTATTTTGTTTTCTACTCCAATCAAAATCTTGCATATCTTATCATTCCTCCTTTTTGACAACAATAATCTTTTGGTTATAAGTTTTCGATAAATTTTAATTAGCAATATACTTGCTATCCTAGAACTATCTGTATATTATCATATGTTGATAATCTGGTGGAAAAAAAATACTTTACCCAGAAATGAATGTTTAAAACTTAAAATTATTTTAAAAAAGGCAACTTCATATAAACTGAACTTTGCAGCCAGGGTATCGTCTTCTTCGTCTCGCGGTGAATAACGTCATTGCAAAACACGAACTAACAGTCGCTTAAAATAAATTTCCATGAAATGCTAGCATTAATTTTTAATTTCTAAATTTTTATCCAAAACCTGTTCAAAAAAATCAAATCCTGTTCTATTTTATATATCTGTTATCAACTTCAGGAAATATTTGTATTTGATGACTGTTTGTAATGTATTATAATTATTATATTTCCAATGTATCCATGCTATATCCGCCACGCTAGTTTTCCTATTATATATCCTTTTTGTGGTTTGAAAACATTTGATTGTCCTATATTATGTTGCTTCACCTTTGTATAGTCAAATTAAATTAGTAAGGAACAGCATTCCAAGCTTTTTAAAGTTTTCTGATGAACTATAATTAGCACTGATGTAATTTGATTGCTATTTATATCAATCAAATTACCTGTCCTGTAATCGTTTTTGTATCATGAATAATGCAGTGGAACCTCACTGCCATACACAATTTTGTTTCAGACCTCTAGATCAGGACTAGCCAACCAGCGGGTTATATGCAGTCTGTTTTGTCCTTTTGTCTGGGTCACGGTCATAAACTCTAAAACTATATTTATGATATAAAATTTAAATTCAAAGCATATTTGTAAATAAACAATGCCAATATGTCTTTATTGCCTTGCAAATATATTTTGTTGTTGGTTCAATATATCATCGTCGATAGGTGTCGCATGGCTTTTTTTATATAATGTTGTGAGGGTAACAGATTAAATCGAATTTTACGACTGTTTTGTGA
>JAGVSQ010006883.1:0-15857 GCA_022683975.1 Rhyacophila evoluta | reverse complement strand
TTTTTTTTTGATTTTATTATTACGTTCACTTTTATGGGGATACTTATTTTTAACTAATATTTTTGCTTCCTGGCTTATCTCTTTATTTACAATCAATAAAACATGAGAGAGTACGTTTTGTGCATAGCGCAGTTAAATAAAGACCACCAAGTATTTCTAACAATCCAACAAGAAGACAAAAACCAAAAAAATCGGTGATGATTTGTCTTTTGGTGCAACGTGGAAACAGTTGCTGAGGGTTGGAATTCACAATTATGATGGCAACGATCCTTGTTTATATAATATTTAATAAACAAATTAATTCCTTGATGATTAAACCCAGAAGGAAAAGGAAATTTCAATTAGCCGAATTTAATATTTTTTTACAAACTTTATTGTTTTCACAAGAGATGTCACTATACTACTTATAGTTGTAAATGAAAACGATAATACAATGATATTATTAATACAGTCTTTAGACTCTAATAGAAGTGTATTTTGCGTACCCATAAATAAAATGCCTAAACTTAGAAAAAGTAATTTATTAATTAAAAATATTTCGCGTTTTATAGCTATATTAAATTATTCATGTTTTATCATTTTGTATTACGAAGATAAGGAAAATTGGAAAATTGTGGTTTGCGTCTTTGCTGTTTATATATAACCAAATCTACGAACTCTGGTGGTTTTCTATGCAAACTTCTTCTCGTAAGTATCAGTAGTTAGGGGTTGATAATATTTCTATTTGCAAGGGTTGCGAAGTTCGTGAAGCTACAAAAAGAATTGTTACAATTTTTTTTGATAGGGTCGCAATGAAATTGATAATATAGGGCTCTAGGGCTTACACAATAAAGGATCGTTTATTTAACAGATGGACCACAAGCGTAAGAAATAAATAAAAATAAATGAAAAACAACGATTAAAAAATATAAGTATAAATAAAATTGGTATATATTCAATCAAGATTATATTTAATGAAGAAAAAATCATTTGTTTTGTTTTATTCTATTACGTATTTTATTAAATCTACTTTAATTTACATTAGTAAATATATATTTTTAAATAGTTTATGTATTGAATTATATACATGTCATATATTTCAGTTTTAACTTTGCCTTTAAGTTTCAGATATAATTAATTGTTATGTTTGAAGCAATACGACAATTATTTACATCTTGTCACGTCTTATATTAATTTTAGCTGTATATTAATCTAAATTTTATATTCTAATTTGATTCGACATTTAATATACTTTAAACGATTTCTTATTCTATCAAACAAAAGAATGAAAGTATTGAAGAAATATGAAAGTTTATTTTATCAGAATCAAAAGTTTAGTTGTGTGGCATCGCGATGCGTCGCTCTCGGTTACATTTTCTGTGAAAATTCTTCAGTAAAAATAAAATCATACTCAGCCCATTAAATTGGGCATTATAAATAGATGAACTTTTAGATAGTTGCTAAATAAATAAATAGATAATTTTTAAATGAAAATTAAATATGTGTATATTTACATGTAATTAGGAATACTGATTTGGCTTGTTGATATTTTTAATGTGTCTTTCTGCTTGGCGTACTTGTATATTAATCCAAATGCGTCGCTTTTTTCTATGGCGATTTTTTATTAAAACTATATGTTCTAGTCATTTATATTCTTATTATTAGTTGGAAATTCCTTCTAAATATTTTAACAGTCTCATTTAAAGCGTTTGTTTGAAATTTACTAAAAATACACAAATAAGCCGGGAAAGACAACTAAAGTATTGGAATTATTAATATTAAAATGCTTCTGTTAAGAATATATTATGATAAAAGTACAAGACAATTTATTTGAGGTTTTTTTTAGATAATATGTTGCTTAAAAATGTCACGACAGTCAATTAGATTATTCATAACTAATTTGTAATGACGAACTATTATTTTTATTATGTATAATGTGGAGAGTAAATACAATATATTATGTTAAAGAATTGGGTTTAACGATGGTGGATGAAACATTTATTCCGAAACAAACTCGACGAAATATAATACAAATTGCTCTGACTCTAGCTTTTAAACCGTATTCTTGTAATATTTACATTCATTTATGAATCTGTTATTTTAACGTAATATCTTAGCTAAATATAATTGAATATAATTGTAACTATGAACGACTTGCTGAAACTTAATTGTCATGTGATATTCAGCTTTAATAATTTTGGAAATGACTTCATGAATGAACGATAATGAAAAGTTGTGAAAATTTCAAAATGAATATTTCAAATTAATAATGTATATATCTTTAGTAGCTGAGAGGTTAGCATGATTCGGATTCGGGAGTTGATTTCAATATATGCTGGATGGTTAAAATATTTAGAAATAATTCTCCTAAAAAATAATCTCATAATACATTTCAAAGATTTATATTTCGGAGTGGACATCTTTACACTGTGTAGATCCATATGGTCATCTTTCGGAGCGGGCACATAATATGTAAATATATATACACGTTTATCTCGAATGTTTCACATATAAAATATTGAGTAAAAATACTTTAATTTAGTTTCTTATATTTATTTATATTATAAAATATATTATATCTTTGCAACTATAAGAAACTCAAATAGATAGATGCTTATGTAAGTATTTATTACTCTTTACTTTTTGTGATGTCTTTTGTGTATTTTTTTACAGTTTTTTCTGTCTTTTTTCGTATTTGATATAATCACAATTTACAAATATGAAATTATCTCATATTTTTTTTGTAATAAAATGAAAAATATTAGAATATAAAGTATTCATATTTATACAATTGTTAATTTTGAATTTTTATATGAAATTATTATTTTTTAAGTAGACTACTAACTACCTGTCCCTTGTTTCAATTTGAAATCTCACTGATGGCCTGCTTAAGAAATATCGGACATTTTACGAATAATATATATTTAACAAAAAATAATACTTTTGTTTGAAATATTAATAAATACTTAAATAAAACTTGGTTGATGAGGATACTTATTTGAATATGAGGATGTTTGGTAAAATGTTTTATGATCGCAAAAATAAAGAGTGCATTTTAACTTTAATTGTGCAGCTTCGTATATTTAAGTTTATATTAATTTATGGCTTACACAAAAAGTTGTATGAGGAATTAGAAAAAAATGAGTTTTTTTTTCTAATAATTTGTAATCAATCATAGACATTAATTTAAGTAGTATATGTTTTAATGGTTCATCTAATCAGGAGAAATGAATAAAGAAACGCAAATTGTGAGAAACGAAAATACTTTCGCAATCTTTTTTTTAGAATTATATAATAAATTTTAAAATTGTATTAACACCATATATATATTATTTTGAATTCAATACTTTTTAAATGTATACTTTTTATATTTTTTTGATTCTTTGTAATAATAGAGGTACATACGTAATCTGCGTTTTTTTAATGATAAAATAATTTATTTATAGTTAAATGGAAAAAAAAATGGTAATTTCTTTTAATTAGTTTTATGATGTTATTGAGCTAACATCTATCGAATGTAATTTTATTTTTCTTTCACGGAACCGATCAAATTATACAATTAATTTTACTATAAAGAAATAGAGTGTAACTGAAAACAAGGATTTCCTATTATTTGCAGGCTCTTGCACAAATTTTCCGTCAGGAAGAGATTTCAGAGGAATTGAAAACATTTAATCGGAGGCGACAGTCGTCGGGCGGCGGCGGCGAGTAATGCTTTCCCTCCCCGCCGTCCGCCGCCCTAACCTCCCTCCAAGAGTGAATATGAACCAATGGGCGGCGCTCGCGTGACGTCACGTCGCTTTTCATCCAACGGATAGGGCCTCCCCTCCTCGGCTGCCGCGGGGCGGGGGCACGGTGGCGCGACGGCGCCTGCCGCCGGCCGCCGCCGTCAGTCAGAGTCGAAAGCGCGCGCGCGACGCATGTGAGTCAAAACGTTCCACGCGTCGCAATCGAAACCCTCTCTATCGCCCTTCACCCCTCGCGGTACATCGCGCGAAGTGTGTATCAATCAGTGATAGTGAAACAGACCGCGTCTCTGCGGCGACTCGTTTCGCCCTGACTGTGATGGTAGAGAGATCCTCGAGGTTCTCTCGTCCTCGACGCGACATTCGCGCAATCGCCGTCCCGCCTTATGATAGACCATGAGCGACGATCGGCGGGACAGTCTGTGACAATTATTTTCAGAAAGCGGTATCATAGATTTTTCACAAAGAGACGGAAGGCTTGCGAGAGCCTTCGAAACGTACAAGACGCCTTCCTCGGCGGAGCTGCGGTACGGGGCGATGGCGGCCACCACGTACATGAGCGCGGCGCCCGCGCCGGGAGACCTCGACGGGCTGGGCATGCTGCCCGGCGGGTACCACTCCTCGGCCGCCAGCCCCCGTTCCGCGGCCGACGCGACGGACATGAAGTACGCGCAGCACCACCATCACCTGCACGGTCACCACGGACACGGCCAAGGATCCCCGGGGCACGTGGGTGGCCACGCGCCCGGCCTCGGACACTGGGCCGCGTTGCCGCCGGCAGATCCTTGGGCGGTGCACCATCACCATCATCACCAGCACGCGGACGTGAAACCTCCGCCGGAGGCTCGTCACCACCAGCAGCCGGTGGCGAGTCCTCACGCCTGGCACGCTCCCGTAGTCTCGCATTACGGAGGAGGATCTCCGCTTCAATACCATGCCGTGAACGGAATGCTGCACGCGGCTCACCCTCAGCACGGGGGTCCTTTGCACCCTTCGTTGCGAGATCTGCAGCCGTCGCCAGCCCTGCATCATCACTTGCCACCCGATCGGGAGATGAGTGGAGAAGAAGACACGCCCACCTCCGACGACCTAGAAGCCTTCGCGAAACAGTTCAAGCAGCGTCGAATAAAACTCGGCTTCACGCAGGCGGACGTCGGTCTAGCTCTCGGAACACTTTATGGAAACGTTTTCTCTCAGACGACGATCTGTCGCTTCGAAGCCTTGCAGCTCAGCTTCAAAAATATGTGCAAACTGAAGCCCTTATTGCAAAAGTGGCTGGAAGAGGCCGATTCGACGACAGGTTCGCCGACCAGCATCGACAAGATAGCGGCGCAGGGACGCAAGAGAAAAAAAAGAACAAGTATCGAAGTGTCAGTGAAGGGCGCCCTAGAACAGCACTTCCACAAGCAGCCGAAACCGTCGGCTCAGGAGATCACTTCGCTGGCGGACAGTCTTCAGCTCGAAAAAGAAGTAGTGCGTGTGTGGTTCTGCAACAGGAGACAGAAAGAGAAGAGGATGACACCGCCAAACACGCTCGGAGGAGAGATGATGGATGGAATGGGGGCGCCGATGCATTACGGTCACCACGAATTGCACGGCAGTCCCCTCGGTCCTCATTCCCACTCGCACTCCCACAGTCCTCCGATGCTCTCTCCTCAGGCGATGGCCGGCCACCAGCTCGCGGCGCACTAACAGTTAGCCTGCTGGGCCCCTCTCGACAGACATTTCTTGTGCCCGGACGATAACAACCCTTAGCTCTGGCCACCCGACCGGAGCGGTCCGTGAAAACGGCTCGCAGACCGGAGGTGAGCATTTCTCTCGTGAACGATCTCCGTGGGTGCGAAGAAGTCGGTTAAATCAGCATGAATGAAAATGACAGATAAAGACTCGAAAAATGCCACGCCCGTCGAATAAAAAATCGTATCCGTCGGAAAGAAGCGCGATCTACGATTTGGAATTTGATAGTTTGCAGCTGCATTGACGAGAAAGAAAGTGTGTCGCGACGAATCAACAGGATACCTGTGAAAAAATGTATTACTGCATCCATTGTTCGCGACGTCCCGAATCCCAAAAACGGGGGACCTTACGACGGGATGTCTGGCATTTGACAAGCGATCGAGTCTTCATCTCCCGACGGAGATAATTATTAATATAATCAAACGACAGACAACGAGTTTCAGAGTATTTTGGTTAGCTATGTGTATCATTTTTTTTTTGTTTCGATATCCTACCTCGAGCACAAGTGATATATTGAATTTTCAATATAATGTGGGGCCCAGACTGTTTTGTGATCGCCTTAGTGGGACTTTCACCTGATACTAATATAAATCTGAATAACTTAAAAACTTTTTACAAAGACGAATAGTCATAGGTAAGGTGTAAATAGAGAAGATTGTAAATATAAGGTAAAATATATATTATTAAATGTACAATAAATTGTCAGATTTCCGTTTGTGAAGTAGTACATTGTTGACTTGTTTAATATTTAAGATAACTTTCGGTGAAGAAGTCCGTCGTAAATCGCGAAAAGGACATACAAAGTGCTAAGCTTAAGGCCAGATAAAAATTACCGAACCAAAATAATCTATAAGAACTTTTATTTTATCTTTATAAAAAATCAAACAGAGCATTACGTAAAACAATTAATTCAATATAATATAACCGGTAAGTATTCCTTACCGGGAATATATAAGAAACAGTTTATTAACGAGTAAAATCAAAATTGTATTAAATTTCAATTTTCAACTCTTGATTTATTTTATAAATTAATTTAAATTTTGGCAAACAAAATGCTTAATCTTCCAGCTCAATACTTACAGAGGGTATAAATAAATTCAAAAATACTTTGTCGGTCACTTTCGCTGAACAATTTGATAAAACTTTTTTTAACTAAAATAATTTATTTAATAATGTCATCCCGTTAATCCGATATCTTTTTATACCTTTTGCGGAACGGTTCCAATAATGTGTGTTTTTTTTTTGTTGTAAATAATTAGTTTAATTAATAATTATTTTTTACATATTTGCATATTTTTGCACACTGAGTCATTTTTATTGTAAAATACTTGGCAATATTTCTAAACGGAACGATGGCAAGTCAGAATGTTTAGAATTAGTGGTCAGTGATGGTGAAGATTAAAGAAACTGGTGGTTTTCAATGTTATTTTTATTCTGACCAAACCTAGTCGCTTAAATCATATAAAAACAATTTTAAAGGCAGGCTATAATTTGCAGCAGACCCACACGAAATGCCGAGAATGTTGTATTTCATTTTTTTTTCAACAGTTTATTAATCATAATACCATTATACTTACGGAAATCAATAAAATTTGGAATGCTGCTCGCACTATTATTTGTTTCATAGCAATAAATCTTAAACAAATTCGCGAGTATATTTTAAGGACTTATCTTCTCCGTCGGCTATCTGCTGTAGTCATTCATATGACATTGGAAAAACGTCTCGGCCGTATTAATATTTATATATATTTTTTTTATAAATAACACTAATAAAGCTTTTATACTTTGTCCGAATAGCAAAAATCGCTTGGCATCGATCGATACTAAAATAAATAATTTAAACTAAATAATTTTGAAACGAAATAAATTATATTTCTCGCAGCACACATCAGTCGCTTTTATCCGTACTTATTGATGCCGTTATTAATTGTATAAAATTATTTGATTGTAATAAATGTTTTAGATTTTTCTTGTATTTTATACGCAGATCTCGCTGATAGATTAAGCAAAAAAGTGCAAACTTAAATTACCCGTAAAGTGTTCGATTGTATTGTGTATATTTACGAACGATGTTGTTTCTTATTTTTTATTAAATACATAATAATATAAAAATATTTTTTATTATGAAAGTGTCTGTAAACTCAGCAGTGGTCTCTTGATACCCAGTGATTGTGAAGTAATGTTTTTTTTATATAAATAATTATTTAAGTGTTAAAAAGCCAATACATGTATGTCAGTAGCAAAAAGTACAGCAAAAAGTTCTTGTTGTTTATCAAAAAGTCACTTTTGCAAGGTTCAAAGTGTATTGATTGCAGAGACACATCATCATAAAAGGTACCAATTCATTATTTTCATTTCATTGGACTTGATAACGAATCATTCACTATATTTTTCCACATTCAAACATACGTCAACTTCCTTACGTCTTATCATAAACGTTTCCTGATTGCTAGACTAGACTATATACGAAAGAAACATCTACACACTTGCACTAACTTCATTTTCAGTAAACTCAAAAAGTAAAAACGCTTAAACTTTTAAAAAATCGGGCTATTATTACATATTACAATTGAAACAACTATCTTTTACAAAATTATGTTAATTAATCTTTTTATACTTAATATTACACAAATATTTGTGGGTAAATCTCACTTAAAATGATTAATCTAATATCTGTAAATTTCGTCTACTATCTATGATATACGAAAGAAAATATTGTTGGGTGTGATTTCTAATTTTTGTACAATACTTGTAGTTTTGTATAGAAATCATACAAGTATAGAAACATCTTGTTTTTGTTGTGAAATATCAATCAGGAAGCGTCCACAGTAAAATTGATACTTCCTTTAAAGTCATCCGACAATGCTGGAAATATGTGATTTTAAATTCTTTCTTTTTTAAATGTCGGTAATAGTTTATTTAAAAAATTCAATTGTTTAGTTAAATTAAACTCAGTAATTTGCAAAAAGAAATGTAGAGAAATTCCAGAATCATGTACGAATACTCACATATAAATATTTCTTGCCTCTCAATAGCTAAACCTATCGTAAGACATTTTATTAAGTTGGCAATTTTAAAAATATATTCTTAGTTTTTATATTACTTAGTTCTCGAGTCAGTAATTAAACATGACACAAAATGATAATGTAACTTTTGATAATTTAATTGTGATGCCATTTTTAAATACATCCCCTCCAATAACATAATACACCTCCGCAGATTGTCAAGATTTAAATAATAAATTTAACAATTGTTTTTATGCCAATTTAAAAAAATTACAAGGTTTTGTTAAGTGTCCGATATTATATTATGCCACAATCGTTTTAAAACATCGTAATACGAAAAACTGTTTTAAATTTTAATTGTAACTGAAATACGAAAATGTAAAGAAAATTTAGGTAATGTCAAAGTATAAGTATGTAGATAGGTATAGATATTTTTTTACAATTTTAATTCTGTGATTTTATTACACTCGTGCATTTTATGAAAATATGTTTTCTTTTTTGTTGAATGTTGATGTCTACCTTGATTTTTTTTTTAATCTTCATATATTTTTTTGGTTGCGTAACTTATCTACAATTTATTAAAAAAAAGATTTAAAAGAAATAATAATTCTTATCATTGTAATGTTGAGTTTTACATACTACAGTAAAAAAGTTCTCATTGTTTAGGGGATGGATATGTTACGTAATATGATTTTAGAAATGGCAAATTGAAAGAAACTAATGAATATTTACTATGATAACATAGAAAAGATGGTCCATTTATGTTTTGTGGCCGCTTTATATGAAAACAACGGACGATATGTAATAAAGAAGGGTAATGTAACATGTAAATCGATTTGAAGATCATGATTTGAGTACTTAAATTGTAGTTAGGTAAACGAAAAATGTGATAATGCAATTGATTGTAGCGAAACCGCAAACGAAAACTATGTCAAGTTTTGGTTGAGGTGAACATTGTAGACTGATTCATCACTTTTTTCATGGAAATCCCTTCCCGATCGAACTATAAACTTACATTTCTTTATTCATTCCGTTAAAAAATTTATTTGATTGGCGTTTCAGTGCGTATTTTTACAATTTTTGTCACCAGAAAAAATCATTTTGTAAATGTAAAACGTGCGTAAATGGCGTTTATAAATAAATAGCTTTGATAGAGAAGGGACGCCCTATTTATGAACTTTTATTAATTAATAATTTCAATGAATTTTTGGTCATTTAAACTTACGTTAATTTTTTCAGTGAGGTTTAAAATAACGAAGAAAAATGTATACAGAATAATATATATTATTGAAATAACTATGTTAAATGTTACCATCTGTCAAAGGGAATGTCATGGTTGAATGTTTGTGTAATAGATTTGAATTTGTACATAGGTAATAACAGTTTGATTTTTTTTTGTTTATGTGAAGAAAGTGTATATACGTGGGTCCGCGTGATTGGCGGAGTCACGATAATGGTAGCTTTAGGACTGAATTATTCTGTTCTTTGTTTTACATCCTTCTTTTAACGGCATTATTTCTGATTGGTGCGTTGTATATGTGTTATTATATATATCATATTGCTATACATATAATGAAATAAAATACGAATTACAATAATTATAAATTGAAGAAAAATAAAATGACACACTTTTATTAAAACTGTTTTTAATTTCATAAACTGTGCAATCCTCATCAAAAAAATTCAGCTACACTCGAAGCTATTCCTATCCAAATAACTACACACTAACTATACACATTAAAGTATAACAAGGCTTATATTAACACATTGCTTACGGGGCGCACAAATTTGTGCGTTTCAGGAACCGTCTGTTGCGGCGGTGTGCAAATTTTTGTGCTCGTCGGTAACATTCAACTTGTTTTATAAAAATCACACGTTTGGCTTTATTGATACGCGCTGCATATTTTGGAGTTTGTGTACAAACTTTAGGTTGATTAATCAATGCATGATATTTCATACATGTGTCACATTTAAAAAAAAATACCCCGTAAGCCATGTTTTATTATTAAATATCAATAATATTACGTTAAACAACATATTATTTTTATGAATCGCAGGAATATATAAGTGTAACCGTAAGAACAAAGATATAGGTGTAATTATTTCAACATTCCGTATAATGAGGGGTGTATTTTCAAAGTGAAATTATTCTACTGTGGTAAAATTGAAGTACTTTGTTGTATATATAAACCATATAGCATACATACATGTAGAAAAATCAATTTAAAAAACATCAATTAACATTGAAAAACTTGCAATTTAGTTACAAAAGATACTTATTCAAAATATTCCACTTAAACTTTTGGAATTAGTTTACTAGGGAAATTATACTCTTCATTGAAATAGTTTACAACAATAATCAATGATAGTTAATAAAGAAGTAAATCAAAATATTCATCCTGAAATCATAATACACTTAAAACATTTTTGGTGTTTTAAATATAATAGTTTATTAATTTAGTAAATGAGAGAAAAAAAGTATTTTTAAATCAAAGAAAGTATGTTCGGCGATTAGGAAAAGAAATATAGATTTATTTTTCTTTTAAAAAAGCTGAAGAGTTGATGTATTTTACATTGCAATGGTTTATATATATTTACTTAAACAATATAGTATAACTTATAGTTCATTTAAAAATAAAATGGATAGTTAATTAAACAATATGGTTGATATACATATTATTCAAAGTTAATATTGCATGGAAGTTTTAATCATACCACATCTTTTGAGCATAGCTAAAACTTTTTTATCACTTGTAATTCTTCTAAGTGCATTTATTTTACTTTGAAAAATCTATCAATTGATCGCCCAACTTAATGCATATATAATTTACTTTATAAACTATATTTAATCATTACTTATTAAGGAAGATACTTTATTTACTATTTTATTATACAGACACAATAATTTAATAATATAATTTAAACAGGTGAGAAAATAAATTATATTGATTTGTCATTAATCTTTATAATGTATAGTTAGTGGTTAGCTTATTTATAATGAAAAAGATTCTGTTTGTTTGAATGGATTGTTACAAAATGATTCATATTAAAAGCAGATAATTAATTTGAATTATATATATTTTAAATATCTTGACATTTTAATATAATTTTAAATCGACAATGCATATATTAATGATCCGAAGAAGGCGTACGTTTGATGATACAAGCATAATATATGAAAATTGGTCGATATATTGTATAAAGAACATTATTATTCATGTTATATTTACTATTTTATTGCTATTTTGTTTATACCACGTCCATTACGAAAGTGGAGCATATGGATCTCAACAATGTGATCAGTCCAAAAATGGAAAATATGAATCTCCGCATTGCCAAGACTTTTATTGATAGATTTGATATCTTAGGACAAGGAAATGAGTTAATTTTAAACGTTCAATATAAAAGCTCATACATTGGTTTGAATAATATTGTTAATGTGTGAAAATATTATAAATCATATGATTATCAATATTGTTGAGTTAGTTATGTAGATATTTATAATAATATGCTAATATCTGATTATTATTTCAGATTGTCTAGTCGACGGGATTTAGTAATAATTTATATTAAAACGTAAACATCGTCGTATAATTAAGATGATTTTTATGTCTATTTTTTATTAATATTATTTTAAATTACTACATCAAAATACGACCTGATATATCTTTTATTTGATGAAATAACTGATTCTTTAAATAAGGTAGTAACATAATTTTACTGTTAATCTTTACTATAAAACAAAAATAGTACATATGTGTTTTTGTCTGTCACAAAAACTCCTTCCAAACGTGAATAGTAGAAATTTTCACTTGTCATTTATATGTTGACTGTTGTACTTTCGACTTCTGACATCATTAGCGATGATTAAGACAGTACTGAAATGTTATAAACAGACAAGTATATAAAATAGCTTTGTAACAAAAAATGAGTTTGAATCTTTCACAGGCAAAGCTGGATAATTAGGCTAGTATTTATGTAAACAACTAAACATAAATCAATATAAGAGTTCTTAATAATATTATTTGGTATATAGGTATCAGTCCAAATGAAATACATTATCGAACTATTGAAAAGAGAGTTGCTATTATGCTAAAAAGCGATTTGAAGTAACTTTAATGCTAAGTAATTAATATATTTCTCTCCAGTAGCTTAATTGGTAGCGTGCGCGCCTAGCAATCCGGGGAATGCAGGTTTGATTCCCCATCTGTAGGATTTTCGAAATCCGAAAAATGCAGGACTGCATGCCCATTGGGTTGAGTATGTGTCTGACAAACAATTCTCGAGAAAAATAATCTGTTAACACGTCTTCACATTGCGGAGGTCTATACACTCCTCTTTCGGGGTGGATATCTTCACACTCTGTAGATTCATATGCTCTAGGCTGGGAGCAAATATTGTATATTAAATAAAAATATTGATTAATATATTGATTACAAACATATTAAATAAGCGTACAACTATGTACATAATTTCCAAAATTTAAAATATATTTTATTGAAATAAGTTTTCAAATATCTATTAAGTAAAAATGAACCGATATTGTGCTGGTAAACGTAAGAACACAAGTTGAAGAACTATAGAAATACATGTTCAAGTATCATGATTACACTACTCAAAAGTTATGGAACATTTTAAGTTCGACTTTATCATTGAAATTTAGTTTTTTAATCCCAATAGTGTAGTTGAACTATTGTTGTCATTAATAATTGTGAAAGATTCTTTATTATAAGTGTGGAAGTATAATTTATTATGAGCTTCTTTCTATATTTGTGATTTATCCAAGAAGAGATATTCTATGTAATAAACAAGTGTGATTTTATTAGCGGACTGTTAAATCGATTACAAACACTTGCGTTTGGTTAACGCGATGGGCATACGTACTTTTGTATTTTTGTGGACTTGTGTGATCGTTGACCCAAATGCTCCTGGCAAATGACCTTTGGATAATACACTTTTAATTATGCCTAATTACGCATGCGTACGTTGGAAAAAAAACACAATGCTTACATGAAAATTCTATCGGAAAAGTTTCCTTCTCCTTGGTCATCCACCTGAACAATGGAGTCACAATTTAGAGCATGCAATATTGTCGAAGTGCTTCGTAGTCCAGTGCTGTAATATGTGGAAAGTTTTAGATTAAATTACTGTTTTGGTATTAAAACATAGATGCCTACTTTACCTTCATATCTTTACGTATTACAGCAGAAAAGCTTACATACTTGCAAAGAACTTCAAACTAAATATAATTATATAAACAAATATTATCGTGGCATAGCTTGAGGTTGACGATGATTAAAATAATTAATATTTTATTCATTATTGAATCATATTGTAATTACTTATAATCTTGTAAGTAAAAATAATTATAACGAAAGATAGTTGTGTGACAAAAAGTATACAATGGTAATGTTGTCGTAATCAAATCAACACCAGAATCAATACATCGTCTGTAATTTATATAATACACAATTTTTCATTACAAATACTAAATATTACAAAATTAAACCTAAAACATTGTATTAATTTATGAAATTGGTATAGCCTTCTTGAATCAGAATGCATTATCTGGATCTCAATATGTATTATAATAAAATTAATTAAATGCTACTATTGTATTTCTTCAATTCATTTACTCAATTCTCAAGTCTTTTAAAATCGACCGAGGTAAATGTATCAAGTATAAAACGTTGGGTAGATTTTTAAGCATATCGATTTCTGATGTAGCAATTACTGCGTGTAAAAAGAGGGCAGCGGTTGACAATATGTAGACGATACGCACCTTATTTTAACTTGGCTGAAAATGATTGGGCATACAACCAGTTAACACATTCGCACATCGACTATTAGTACCTTGTCATAACACTGATGATATGGGAAATGCAAAATATTATATTAATAATGATTTTCGATTATATTGAATAAAGCAGCGGTTTTCAACCAGGGAGGCGCAGACTATTGCCAGAGGAGGCGACAAAATTTGAAAAAAAGAAAGGTAGAGAGGGGCGAAAAAAAATCGGGGTTGCATAATAGTATCAAGTTTGGAAACCACTGATATATAGTATACCATTACATAATGTATTTTGAAATATTTCTCAAAATGTAGGTTATTATTAATTCTATGATAATACAGTAGATTGAGAGATAAATATATATACATATTAATATACATAGACGCAAAAAAAAGAAAGGGCTATCGGTATAAATACATTATATTATGGTGTAAAAAAATGCAATACAAACAAGATTAAATGAAGAATGTGTTACTTTTGACACAAAATAAGGAAAAGCCGGACCAAAAGTGGGTAAGTCCGTACTTTTATTAGTAAAGTTAAATTATAATAACATTTATAAAATATTTTAAAAAGTTTGCTTTCTCTTTTTGTTGTTCTATCTTTTTTATTTTTGAAGATTATGAAATGTAAAATTTTTACAATAAGTTTATAAAAAATATATAATAAACTTTTAGATCAACTGTTTGGTGAAATAATTATAAATCTTTATGTTTATTAAATTAAAATTGACGGGATTGGCCCCAAAAGCACCAGAATAACATGCGGATTAATTTTCAAATCAGAATTTAAAAACTTTGATACAGAAAAAAATACAGATGAATATTTAAATGAATAGTGTTGCTATAGATTCAAATTTATATTCGCATTTAGATATTTTTAGGGTTGTTTAATGTATTTCTTTCTCGTACATAATTTATTTTGTAACAAAAAAGCTTTTATATAATGGTATTTAATGGGCTTTTCTGTACGGTTAATGAAGTTTCAGCTGAAATTAAATTAAGCCATACGTTCTATTTTTTTGATTTTCTCCAATACGTATGTTTATGATTTCATGCACTGTTTCCCAATCGGTACAGTGTCACGCTTCTCATTTTGGGATACGCGTACCAAAACGGAGACCAATTAAGACGTCGGATAATAAATTAAATTTAAAGATACTGAATAATTCATTTATTGTCAAGGTACACCGTCAAAAATTTTCTATATACGAAAATAATTTTAATTGGCAATCGTCAAGGACTCGAGATTTCGACGGGGCACAATCACGCTGATAAGGAAACTGCATACTCAAATACAGATGCACACAGGATCTGGCCAAAAACACAGAAGGAAGACGTTGAATTTTGGAAATCCTGTTGCAACATAACAAGAAAATCGTCGGATATCATGGTGAGTCAATGATTATTTTTAACTACCGTTTTGTTTTTTTTGCTTAGCGTCTTTGTAAAATTTGATCGAAGTAACTAATTAGAAAATTGTACACAGTATAAGCTATTTATTTTAATTATCTTTTGAATATTTGAAAGTCACTGATAATTGTTTTTGAATTCTGAATTATTTAAAACTGGTAAACTTCCATATGTGAGATCACTGTT
>JAGVSQ010006882.1:5000-15859 GCA_022683975.1 Rhyacophila evoluta | reverse complement strand
CTTAGCTTCTTGTGATAACCTTTTAAATGTGTCAACGATAATATACCGATATATATAATACAGTGAGAGTGTTTCATTGGACCCAGTCAACATTCTACACATCCCACATTGGTGACTCCGACATGATAACATTTCCCACATACTGGTGACTCCGACGTGATAGCATTCCCACAGATATAAGAGTAATTTAATAGAATTACGAGCAATCCTAATTACTGTTGCATGATAGTTTTAATTATTTGCTAATGAAAAATAGTGTACACATAAATGTGTTCATAATATTTTGAAATTTGGGATCGGAAGTAAGCTCAACGATATTAAATATATTTTTAATATTAGCTGATAAAACTAAATTGAATTAGCAAGCTATTTAAAATTAAATTGTATTATAAACAAGCATCAAACTAGTTTTATAATATAATTAGTATTTATGAGATTATATTTGAGAATGTCTACATCTCCTTGTATGTTATGAGGCTCATACTGAAACATTTTCTAAGAGTCTTACATAGCGAATATCAGACGGCGTATTATTTAATCCCCTGGGAGAGGTAACTGCTCCCTTTTATTAATCTTTTTAGTGTTCTTCTTAGGCTTAAATGTCAATTTTATACTTAGACGTTTTATGCCCATTCGTTTCAAATGCTAATAAGAAGATATAATATTCGAGCTTGTATCTTATGTAATATTTCTACGTATGTTTATTTATATTATTATCAAAATTATTTACGAGAGTAAATTTAATAAACTAAAAATTCACCTTTTCGTGAAGCTGTTTTTATATCTTCATTCATTTTGATTATTTCATATTAAAAAATATTAGGTTAGGAACTTTAAACTTTTATAAAATAAAAGGATTTGGATTTACATAAAAAATATTATTAAATTGTTATTTCATTTTTATATAAATGATACCTATATTTAAACAAACATCTGCATAAAGAATAATTTTTACATTCTCAAAATAATATAGTCGTGCTGTTTTGCGTGCATTTTGTTTAAACTTTTCGTTGAATTCGAAATGTGTAGAAAATTTATAAATCGCAGAAAAAAATCTACATATTCCAATGCTAATCTGTTTGATAAAAATATCATGAATACCCAAACAAAAAGTAGGATAATTTATAATAATATTATAATAGTTAATAACCTATAAAACCTTCTTTCATTTTTTCCAATCGTTGAACACCCATTGAAAACGTAACCTTTCGCAGGCTTTGCACGTAATTCTTTTATAATAAGAAGATCGATGGATCTTTTTCCCTCATTTAATTGGTATAAAATGGATTTTATATTCAATATTTCCCAGTCAGCAAATACTTTTATTCTAAATAATTCTCGATGAAGATACCTGATATATCATATAAATGTTTGTAATTGAATATTTTATATCTGTACTGTTGTATTATATAAGAATTCCGTCGGTATTTTAAATATTTACTGAATAAATCTCTTTTAAATAATTTTTGTAGAATTTGAACCTGTAACTCCTGACTCCGAAGCATGCACGCTAACCTGGTTTGATTATTATAAACATATTTAATTATTTATAGAAATAGCTCAATAATTTATTATTCATAGGTATATATATTATATATAATTCTGCACATTTGAAGAGAGAAGGCTGATACACAATTGTATATCGTTTGCGTATCGTGATACAACGCTGTATCAATGTATTTGGATTTGATTGCATTAAAAATATCTGCATTCTCCGAATTCACCGAAGTCAACGCACATAATATTTTTTTTGACCAGTGATGTGATTTCACCCTACCAGTATACAATTTTGATCTGTACTATCTGACTATGGGAAACAAACGATATGGCTTCCTGTCAAATCAAAAGCCATGCAACGGTGTTGGAAGTGGCTAAAACATGAACTACGGATATCTGAATTCCGATAATCTGTATCCTGTAAATATCCTCTTGTAACCGGTGGGATTCCAGTATCCTGCTAGCTTATCGGGTAATATTTATAAAAAGTACTTTGCAAAATGCAATGCTAGTTTTTACCTGGAGGATATAAATCGGTTAGCGGATGATAAAAAACTTTTAGATATAATGCAAACGTCATGTTCAGAGCGGATATGAAAAAAAAGATCTTATTTAACGGATTTAAACAAAATAATTCGGTATTTACTTATTTTAGACTCCAATTAACAGCTAACGAATACATAAACCACATAAGACGTGAATATGGTTTGTCTCCTCGGTAGCGTAGTTGGTAGCGTACTCACCTAGTGATCCGGGGAATGCGGATTCGATTCCCTATCTGTCGGATTTTAAAAATCCGAAAATACAGAACTGGATGCCCATTGGGTTGAGTAATTGTCCAACAAAAAATTCTCGTGAAAAATAATCTGTCAAGACGTCTTCACAGTGCGGAGATCCTTATATTCTTCTTTTGGAGTGGATATATTCACAGTAGTAGATCCATATACTCCATGTTAGGAGCGAATAAAGTATACAACAAAAAAAATCATTGGAAAAAGAGAAGACATCTATATAATATATTTATACTATTTGATCGAGCATTATATAATATTTAAGCCTTTTTTAAATTCTGAACGTGGCTTAAATGTTAGGATTTTTCTCAAAACATAAAGGAAATGATAACGGTATAATTAATCATTTGGTCTGTTATATAATTACTAGCAATCATATAAAAATAGCTGACCATAAAAACTTCGCTTTGAATTGCGCTGTAAATTAATATTCTATAGAGTACATACCAATGCAAAGTCTGCTGTAATGGTATTATATTACGAAAATATCCAACTCGTAATCCCATTTTTCCGAAGAGAAATCCAGTAAATTTATACTAAAACGTTGTGACGTCACGCGGCTGCGGAGTAAATAATTGATAAATCAAGTCACGCACCGCCTCTGTCTGAGAAGTGCGAGTGAATCTCATTGGCTCGTTCTAGATTCTATCATACTAATCAGTGGCGGCGTGGCACCTCGCCTGTGACCTAATGTTCTGCATTTTGACTAAATTCTGGAATGGAATTACTCCACAATGATGGCTGATTAATCGGATGGGACGTGATACGTAAATGTTTTTTGGAAAATCCAAATTCGTCGTTTGATACATTGAGTTAACATAAGTAAATTAATTCATATATATAGCCAAAACAAACATCAAACGTTTTCATTTATCATCGTTTGTATTGATTCTTCTATTTAAAAAATAATTTAACCATCAAATTAGCAGTATTTTAGTTTTTAATTTGGTACCTGTATCATTTAAACGCAGGGACATATAATTTAATACCAAATATTACTCGTTGGCTGCTATAATACGATGTTTTTGAAAATTTTAAAATCCTAGCGTAAAATCGACCACAAAAAAAACATTTAAAGCTATTTTTGATAAAAAAATTATTATCATTAATCCTGCATATTAAATTCACTGTAAGAAATATTCTTAAAATATAAACGTAAATCAATCGTTATTGACATGTTAAATGATATAATTAACGACAGTATATAACTCCTTAATAGTCGAAGGGTTAAGAACTTAAAATTATCATTAAACTCCGATAATAAAATTTAGTATATCTGACATTTATTAATTAAATTTTTACTAATAAGTTAATCAGTTGCTCGGCAGCAATTTTTTTCAAATTTACACTGCCAATATAAGCTTTTACATTATATATCTGTATGTTACACTTTTGAAACGGTTAAATATGATAAAATATTTAAATAACTACACGATTAAATATTTTTGTAGTGTTCTTATTTTCTATTTATATTTGTAAAAACACATTTATGGTTTTCAATTACTGTATTTAATAATTTACTGTGCAAATGTAAGATCAAGTTAAGAGTTAAGTATGTATAAAACGATAGACTGACAAGTAAAATTCAATTATTCAGATGTTGGATTCAATGTAGGGCTCCCCGGGAAAGAATTACATTAGTTGAGAATATATTCATCATTTAAATAATGTTTCTATCGAGCACCGCCAGTGAATAATTACAAATCACTAATTTGAATGCTAAAATTGAGTTAATTCTTAATTTGTTTTTAATAAATCAATAACACACCTGCCAATCACAAGGTGGAAATTAATTATTAATTTGTATTACGCCTATGAAAAACGAAACTTCACTTTTACGTATATATATATATACTATTAAGTCAGTGCTATAAAACATATTTTTTATTTTTAAACATACGTTCATTTAATAATCAAGAATAATGTCCATTTATACAAGTGCGAACTTAAAGCCTGTAGCTTGAAAAATAATTCAAAATTCAATTTAAAGTTTATCTTACAAAAACATCAACTAACCATTAAAACGATATTATTTAAATAAATGGTGAATACACATGGTAGATTAATTTTAAAAATTAAGTTACATTCAAATGAAAATAGAATGTAAGCCATCCGCTGGGAATTTGAACAGAAGCTCTAATTTTTACTTGTTGTAGATGCGTAATAATATATAATAGATATCTCATTAGTCGTCTAGTAACCCATTTGTTAAATTTTCTTAATATCTTTGGCTATGTTTTTTATAACAACCACCTTAGTTTATTAAAGGTTCTAACATGTATTATGTAGGCTATATAATATTATATGCATAGGTTTTCTTAAGCTGACCCATTTCCTTTATGTAAATGTAAGGCCACGATACCGCAGTTGGATCGACAAAACACCTAAAATATTGACCAGTAATCCGATCGCTTGGGTGCAATCTTATACGCAGTCTTAGAAACTCTCCCATTGAAAAGGGACATACAATTTACACTTCTTATGCTAACCTCCATAACATTCCATTTGTGATTATTTTTTTATCATTCAGATACTGAAGTAGTTAGAATACTAGCTATCTTGACTCTCACATAAGACCCAGCGTAAGTTATGGTACTTACCATTTTTAACTTAAATACGGAATATGGGCTTCGTATCAATAGTGCATCTACGAGTATATTTACGAATGCGTGAGTAATTTTCTTACGGCGCAGTATTAATTCCAGTTTCGGTACAACGCCGCCTTAATTTGCACGCAGTAACCTCATATTTAACGCGTGGAATATCGTTTTATTGTTTTATTTAATATCAAAATTTTCATTAATATTGAAATGAATTATGCACAACTGTTAATTTTTAATCTTTTGTACGTTGATCCAACATCGACAGAATCAATAGTGAATAGCCTTTCTAAGAATGATAAAACTCCCATTAAAAAAAATAACATTTAGATTTTCATTGACATGGTTGTAGTATGTGCAATAAAGTACAAGTTAATTTTTAATAGTATATAAGAATTTATGGTAATAATATCGATTATTTTGTGATTTTGTGCTGATTTATTCAAATAACTTGATAAAGATTAAATTGTTTATATAGACACAACCGACGAAAAAATATGGCATTAACTCTCGCACATATACATCTATATTATATTATATCATATATACCTCTAAATGTATATAGACTGTGGAAGGAAAAAGGACATAACCTACACAAAATAAATTTTACAAGACACATAAACTTATATTTAGTGATTTTGGACCAAATTCAAAATATTAAATATACATAATATTGAAGTGCATGAATACTTAAACTAGTATTTATTCACCCAATTTGATGTTAATTATGTAAGTGAACATTCTAAATTATTTAAAACTGGTAAACTTCCATATGTGAGTTTACCAATTAAATAATTAAGAATTTAAAATCAATTTCCATCAAGCGTCATCAGTCGAAAATATTAATTATATAAGTGAATATGTTAAAAAATAATAATAAATTTGATATATTGAAAGTTCTTTTTTTTATCACAAGTTTCACATGCCTTTTTTTTAAATTCGAAAGATAAATTTAGATATTAATTCGAGATTTTAAGCTTACATACTTTTGATATAAGATGTAGTAAGTTGAATAAATTATGACTATCGAAATAAGTCACTATTAAAACAACTAAGAATTACTACTTTTCTTATTTCTACAGTCGATATGTAACCAAATATCTAAGTTATACAAGAACTACTTGAATGCATTTTTGATAATATTGATTATTAAATTAATGTTCTACAAACGATGACGTACTATATAAATTTGATTTAACTCAATATTTATAAACTGTATGTAAAAAATGTTGCATATAGTTTAATAAGTCAAAATATTTATATATTTACAAAAAAGTATCATCAGCACTAAAACAGTGTATAAAAAATATCAGCCTAGGTTCATTATCACTTAGATGAAATTTACGATTAGTAAACTATCTATTATTCACCGTGCTTTAAACAGCAATGAAAAGTTTATTAAATTCAGTTACTTGTTCCTACAAGGTAATAATATCACATACCGTTTAGTTATCACCGTTTTCATAAATGAACTACGAGTAAAGTTATATTAAAATGACTGAGAAGTCAAATTAAATTATTGAGACGTAACACCTAAAATCCTCTCATCTCTCTTGAATATGCATAACTCAAGTAAATATTATTAATAAAGTGGTCATGATATTAATCGTGCTTTATAATTTTTATCAAATACCATGAAGGTTTTTTTTAATTATTTAATTAAAACTACTTATTTTTACTTTGTATATGAATATTATTATTTAACAAGAAAATGATTGATATAAACTAATGTTCTATATGATAAAATCTTGTATATACTATTTTGTAATAATCAATAAAATACTTATTTTATTGTAATAATAAGTATCGGATTTATAATATAACCGGCAAATATTGAAAGGCAGAATTTATTCAAAATATTAAAAAATTCAAAATAGTGTTGAGTTTCGATTCAATTTTTATAAAACACTACATCAGTGAAAAGTAAATACAAGAAAACAACATATTTTAAGTGATACAAAATAAAAAAAAAACCTAATGCCACAAAATAAAAAGTAACATTCATTCTTTTATTACAATCTAAGTAGTATAAACTAGTAAAATATAAAGCTCAATTTGACTTTAAAACATTCTCGCAGTATAGTCAATGGCTCTAAAAGAATGTATTGTAAAAGTTTTTGAAGTGTATACAAAATGTCCCGCAATACTAGAAGATTTAAGATTTTGCTGCACTTTTTTACATTGGCGTTCTTAAATTTAAATATTTATTACCTGATAGTAAATTTTAATAAAAAAAAGATGTAATGCACATTTTATTACACAAAGCAATCATAATTTAATATTTTAAATAATGTTGCCTGTTACTTTGTGTATAGCTAAAAATGCAATAAAAAACGTATTCTTTATAAATATGTTTTAAATTATATCCATGTTAGAAATGGATCTCTACAGTGTAAATGTGATCTTTCTAGAAATGGAATACATTGCTATCTGCAATGTGATGATTTATTTTTATAGCTTTTATCCATGAGTGTTGATTTTTGCTTCGTTAGATTTAATAAAAATTTGTAACTATTAGATAAGCAACTAAAACATTTGGCTTGAAAAATGCACATTAGCTTTTTAATTCAAAATTTAAAATAATAATAGAAACATACGTTTGCCAAAATTGGCTCAAAAATGTAGTGATTTTATAGTATACTTATGTAGATTTTGTTTCATAATATGTGACAACATTAGCTATAAATAATATCAAACATGTTATATTATGTATTGCTTAAGTATTCAAGACTTGTTGTACAATACTTTAATATTTTTGGGAAAATAATTATTGACTTTATATTGGTGTGACAAGTGAAAAAAATAATATAACTTTACAAGTAGCTAATATTTATTTATTTGTATCAAAATATTATTTTGTTTCATTATTTTAAAATATCCATAGATATTTATTCATTTAGTCATATATATGTATGTTACTGTACGTTATTGAACTTGCCAAAGTCAGTTAATTACATGGTATTTTTTAATGTACTGTTTATGTGATAAAGCTTTTTTATTATGTTGATGTTCTGAAGATTTTTCCACTCATCAATATAGAAACTGACATCACTGAACTTTTAGTTGCACTCGAGCACTTTCGAGAGCTTTGGTGTTTACGGAAAAGCGGAACATCCATCGTCAAAAGCAATCTTGGCTCGGAAAAAGTCGGATGTCGAATAAGTATGGATGTTCGAGATAAGTATCACAACTACTAGAGATTCTCGAATATTCAACATATATTCTAGCCTTTTTAAAGACTTAGAATGTTCTTAAATAACGCCCACTGTTTTCATCGTTCAAAGTACACCTTAGATTAAGTCTTAGATCACTTAAGATTATCAGATATTATGAGGTTTCAATTTTTATCAATTGTATATAAAGCTAGACTAATAAAAATGCCAACTATTGGAAATAAATCCATATAAGCATTCGATATCAATTTTTTTTTAAGAATATCATTATTGATCTAAAGCAGTGATTTCTATGGACCTCCAGAGGTCCATGCAACTGTTGAAGGAGTCGGTGTCAACCTAAAATTAATTTCGAGGAGCGTAGACAACGTTAGGGGGTCCGCCAAATGTTCACACAGCTATGTCAGCTTGGTCTTATAGAATCTCGTACTCTTATGTGGCGGAATTCAGGATGCCAATCACATCCTCTGGGAGGTGCCCCATATGTCGGTTGGAAGGGAAGAGCTTCTCAAGTCGGTTCGACCATTTGTCGGACCGGTTGGCCATTGCGACTTGGTTTCTACGAAGGATAATTTTCTAGGATTTAAAAAAATTGTAAAATCTTACGGCGAACGAAAAGGTCTCTTCTCGACAAGGCTACATATTAACAGGGTATAATTAGTTAGAATAGGAGTTACGCATACTCTAGTGCACGCCAACCAAGGTCTTGGGAAGCTCTTCCTGGGACACTTCTGGAACTTATGAAGAGCGCCTGACGCTCGTTACGCCATGGTATACGCCCGCATAACGAGTGTGGAGACGTGGCGGGTGCTGGAGGGGAAAGCAAGAGGTTCATGGTTTTGAAAGTATTCTGACTCTTTTTTTCCCCGGTGACATTTGTATATTGTATATGTCCCCATTGTATCAATATTTTATACAATGAGACACAAAATAGCCACTGCACTACTTAATTTGAATACTGAAGTAGTATTGTATTTATTTAAAACTTTTAATTTTTAATAATTGTTTACAATTTTCTTTTCTTCTTTTGAATTATGTGGGTAAGCTTCAAATGTCATTTTTTACAAAAACTTACTTACCGTATGGTCTACTAAGCAGCGTGCAATATACATATAAGCAAGTATAAAGGCTAGAAAAATCAATATGTGTATATATTCAACAGTGACAATTCTTAATGGACAATCGATCACAAAAAATTAAAGCTTTATTAATCTCACAATTGAATCAAATTCTAGGTAAATATGTATATATATATATTAAAACATATTTGGCTTAACCTACTTAAATATATACAATTTTATAATATTTATAAATAAATACTATTGATTAATGTTTCACTAAGTTTAATTACGACATAAAGTCACTTTTTTATAACGGAGGCCGTTTTTTGCGTGTCAAATTAAAAAGATTCGTAACGCAGTATTTACGTATTTTCGTAACAAAAGTTTTGTAATAAAGAAACCGCTTTTAATGTCTTGGGTATTTTAATTTTTAGGTCATGAATATTTATTTTTCTGATCTAAACTTATAAAATAATGAAACATTGAATTCGAACGTAATAAAACGATGATAAATATTATTTTATAAAGAACAGACCAGCTTAGTTTTATAACATTAATTTTAATTACAGTAAATATTTTCAAAGTATTTTTTCATGGTCATTAGTTTTAATACAATAATATTTTTGGTTCACGTGTATCCAAATCATGTTATGTGTATAGCGTAGCCTCCAGCTTAACTTTTATATATTTTTTCGTATATTTTCATTATATTTTTTTTATTATTATTATGTAAGCCAGCTGAAAACTGATAAAACGTTCATTTAGACAGTTGATACATTTTAACCTAAAACAAAATACATTATTTACATTACTATTTACATTTTAACATCACATTTGTTTAAAAAAAATAAAAACCTGCATAGATGAAACCATATGTGGAGTTTGTAACAAAACTTTCATTAAAAGAGGCAACTAAAAGTTAATTTGGGATAAGCTTCATAATAGACCCAATATTTGAATATCATAGAGATTACACTACCAAGCAATGTGATCGATATCTATTTTTTTACCATGTAAAATAATTATATTACCACCTTTGTTCCGAAAGTGGATCAAATAGATTTTAACAGTGTAGAGATTTCCGCTTTGAAATTTGAGTACATAGATAGATCTCTGTAATGTGATGACACTTATTTTCAAAGATAATTTTTTAGAAGAATGGGTTATCAGATAATTGCTCAATTTAATGGGTAGCCGGTATTTAATTATTAGATCGTTTTAAAATCCTGCACCTCTCGACTTCTCTGGCAGTTTCAAATGTTATTTGAATATTTCATGATACACCATAGATATATGTATATATACAAATAAATATGCATAGTACCCGAGATCCATGACAGCAAAGATCACTTATAAGATATATTATATTATGGTATCTTACCCATATATATTATGTTATCCTACTATATAAAATGCAAATGGGTTTCAAGATTTCTGGAGGTAACCGCAGCACGTGTTTTAGCTGGCTATGTATAACACTATCTGTTATTATTATGTTAATAGAATGTGCAATATTATATTCTATAAAATACCTAAAATAACAATAGAAACATTAATTGGTTTGCTTCAAATTCATGCCATTGATTTATGACATGTAACGCAAATATAATCTTTATTTCAATACCAATCTTCACTTTATTTTGCCATCAAATATTTTAATAACAGTGAACAATGAGTTTTAATAATATAAATGCGATCTAGCAATTTTTTCCTTTATTTCTTATTTAACATGTCTGC
>JAGVSQ010006881.1:0-15859 GCA_022683975.1 Rhyacophila evoluta | reverse complement strand
CCCGCATAACGGGTGTGGAGACGTGGCGGGTGGTGGAGGGGAAAGCAAGTATATACGTATAGAAATACTTCATATACATTTATCAAACATCGTACAGCAAAGTATTTCAAGAAAGTAAGCATGAACTGATTTTAGAGGTTAAGTCGTATAATAGTTTCTTTTATACGCTCAAGCATCTGGTATAGTAATATCAATGTCTTAAATAATTACCAAGTAGTTATTATATAACAGACACTTTGGCAAACCTTTCCACCATAGGTAACGCCCGAATCAAAGACGTAACAGATGAACAATCAGAAACATTTTATAATATATGATAATACATCATCATGAGACAAGTAGAAAAAAAATATGCTCAGATTTGAATAGGAATGAAGAAATTATAAAGTTTCGATATCAGCAAATTTATTTGAATTATTTAGATTACATTTATCAAACCAAGAAGTGAGCGTGCCTGCTTTAGAGCTAAGGACTACCTAAATGTGCCCACCATCCATCCGCCTCGTCCTTCCATCGGCTCTTAATCAAACGTATCCCGGAGCTCTGATATCGAAGAACGATCTAGTTTATTTGGCGTAAATGTCCCAAAAGTAAATACAAATTACCGAAGACAAAGGTTGCCACACATTTAAGTGGGCTAAAATTAAAAGAAATATAATGGAAAAGGGGGAATCATAAAAATGGAGACTTATTTGCTCAAGCAATTTTTGTGAAGAGTTCATCACGCTCGCTCTCTTTGCCAAATGATTCAATTATTTAAAAAAGAACCTTTGAGACAAGTGGTTATGGGTTTGATTTCTACAGCTGCTGTATTTTTTATAACAGCCAAAGATGCAGGACTGAATGCTAAGCAAAATGGCTGATAATCATTTTTTCTGAAATAAATTTTGATTATGTGGAGATCCATATAGTTAATATTTGGAGTGATCATCTACTCACCATTTAGATCCATATACTATTCGTTTGAAGCAAACATAGTAAAAAAAAAATTGTACAAAATATTATTTAAGCATATTTAAATAATTCCGCCGGCAATCTTTCAATCATATGAAAAAATCTTTTTAAAATTACCGCTTGCAATAACTATTCTCGTTTTAAATATTTCAGTTTAAAAACATTATTATAATTTACGATTATTACGAATAACCAGACTGATATAAAAGTAGTAGCATAATTTTTATTGTAAATTTTAAATAGTGAAACTAAATAAATATAATTCATTGGCACAACAATGTACAATTTGGGACAAGCGTTTTATGAAAATGAATGTAACGAATAAAAATTATTGAACATTGAAAATGTTGATATTTTGTTACTTTATAGCAGTTGCAATGCTGGATATGTTTTGAACCGCAGTATTTTACGCGCTTCAAATATTCCAACAGAGTAAGTTCATTTTATATGATTCATGTGCCGATTAATATCGCGTTCGTTAAAGTTATTGTTTCCGTTTTATGTTCAACGTCTGAATTGAGTGTAACATATTAAAGCTGGCCGCGTCTGCACTTGATCTCCAGCCAACTCTCACTTCATAACTTTCAAACACTACAAAACCGAAGACAAAGTTTAGACGCAGTGTTAGCTTCTGGCTGTTGGACGAACTAAGATTATGTTTCCCACATCACTGGCAGGTACGTCAAATACAAGAAAATGAAATTTACAAAAGGAACTTTCGAAAGGCAGACCTCAAACTTTCAGGCTAAGTACACGTGAGTTTTGCGTGTAATGATTATGTTCCTATCCAAAACAATAGCGAACATTTGATATTATACGATTAATTGATGTTTATCTCATCATTATATTCTTATAATTCTTTGTTAAAATCATTAGCATTGGCTATAAATAACCATTTCAATATTCTCTTTTATTTACGTAAATACAAAGTATCAAACGATACTTTTTTGTGTAAGTATTGATAAGAATATTAAATTGTATTTAAAAATTCTATATTATTTTAAAAGTGCTTAGTATTATATTTTCTCATCAGTTTTAACGTCTATATTTCTCGAATCTTTTTGAATACTTTTTGAAATTTTCGACTACCTCTCTGACTACTAAAGAGACTACTTTTTGCTTTGTTCCTGATATAGTGTTTTAATAATCATTAGTTAAAATATTTTAAATAACAATATGCACGAAATTTTATTAATTTACATAAAAATTAATTATGATATTCATACATAAAATATTGTTAAAAATATATTCATCCATATCCATCAAAATAATAGTTTTCATCACATGGATTAAAATCAGTTGTATAAAAAAAATATTTTATTTAAAATTCTAGGTTATAAAGTAGACAGTGTTCATAAATATAACTAAGTATAGAAGGACAATTTCCAAATGCTTGAATTAGCTCAGCAAACCGTGTATGATTTATTTGGACAGGATAATCTTTCTGTCCGGCGAAGAGGACTCTCGCTAGCTGCGAAGTAAATCCCTGATTCAATTCTGTAATACCAGACAGATACATAGACACACGTATACATTAAATAATTAGCTCTCTAGAATCTTTACACCCACTGCTCCTAAATATTCACCACATTTTCGGAGTAGACTTTATTATTATGATAGAGCTTTATTGAAGATATTGTTTAACATAGATTATTGGATTACCTGAGTTAACTCTAACTAACATATTTTAATTGAAAATTATTATCTAGTTTACTGCTTATTTTAATTACTTTGTAGTCATTCAATAAAAGATTATAATTTACCATATTATCTCCACGAAATTTGCGCCTATCATACAATATTAAAGTTACGTAAAAATCAAAATTATAAACTATAAGCAATAATAAATTAGTGAACATTAAAAAAACAATTAAAATGTTGATGAAAATATAAACATCCTTAGTAAAAGTTGGCTTCGCTCTGGCTGGTTGTGACTTAATTATGGTCTGCATGTGTAATTGAAGAATATTACTGATGATGGTTACAAAAAAACAATTCTGAGATTTTCTTTGAAATTTTCAAACCTATTGATTCAATGGGTTTTGTTATATGGTTAGTCAAGCAAATTAAATAGATGTGCGTTGGATAAATGGATCAAAATGAGGTAACCTTTAACAAAACTAGGATCAAACAGACGCTTGACTACAATGCAGCAATAATCGTAGACATATAATTATCTTATATTTTAAATAGCTTAAATAATAATAGAAATCCATGATGCTTCAGTCCACAAATTTTGCTTTCACGTTGCATGTGAAATTATATACTTGGGGACAATGATACTCGTGCGGGGAATTATCTAATTTTGAGAATACGAAATGTGGTAGAAAGGAAAATAAGTCATTTAGTGTAACGTGAGTGAAGCACAGTATTGAAGTTTTATTATTATATACTTATTCAAATTCGAATAGCATCATAAAATTATTTTATCTTCATAAACGATGGGGACTCAATAGCGTAAGTTATAAAATGTTGCCGAAACACGTGTGTCAAACTGCGATAAACTTGAAGATTAAGAAATGGACTAAATATCTCTTTGTGAAGTCGAGAACCTAGAAACTGACTGGGACATGTGCTATAGATGCTTTCAGAGAACTTTAATCTTGATTGTCTCTTCTTCTGTCTGACGGAGTTATCGTGTCCTGAAAAACTATCGGAGTTTATTCACGATATATTCAGTTCCTGGTAATATCCACGAAGATTTAAAGAAATGATAAATTACAACAAATCCAGAAGACAGGCATAAATTAAATACAGATATGGTTAGAGAAAAGCGATATTTGACGTAAATTAAAAATTCGAATGCGTCAATTGAACATTTTTAATTTCTTATTTAGTTCTAATTATTTTTATATAAAGTATTTATAGCCGTATAGATTTTTGTAGAAAGCTTACAATAATATTATTAATTGATTTAAAGATAAATGCAGTATACATAGCAAAAGTAAAATCGTCACGATAATTTTTTGGTTTCTTTGTACGAAAGCTTAATCATTCTTTTGGTAAAAGATGTATAAAAGGAAATACGTGGGGTACCTTGTATAAGTTATAATATTGATGTTGGAAACCCATATGAGAGAGAGGCCGAAACGAGCGATGCAATGGGGGCGTCAAACAAATACGGCCATGAGATGCGACGGACGACTGCTTAATCCAGTACACCCCACACATTCGCTACTTTAAGAATATAAAATATTTAATGTAGTAAGTTTCTAATCTTGATATTACAATTTATTATTATTTCAATATATATGCCATATAACCAGTGGTTGAGCAATAAATATAAAGTATTTTGGCGTTATTTAATTTGAACCCTTCCCCCTTCTTTAGTAAAATCAAACAAAATATTTTTAATCTCTTAGTTAACAAACACATAACATCGAAACAGTCGTTGAATATGCTTGAAATGTAAGTTCTATGTCAAAAAAAAGGCAGGTCGGCATCCTGGCCAAACCAGAATTGCCACAGCGGCTCCTACCCCACTACAACACTGACATATTTTCTAACATCATGTTTTATACATTTAAAGCAAATTTTGTTTATATTTACCTTTTAAATGATCAAAATAAAGAAATTGTTTAAAAATCGATGTAATGGTTTTTTACATAGTTAAACAAAATATAAATAAACAAATACATTTAAGTCCTAATTTGAAATGTCAATAGATAAAATTAAATTATAATGAGAAAATAATAATTAAACCATATGTTATTTACAAAGAAATTTACAAAACTCTATAACTTTAACTAATGCTGGTAAAATTTTTGGATATCTATAAATATCTATTTTTTCATTTGAAATTTTAGTGTTAGGTTAAATGAGATTTGATTTAATTTTAATGCGGATACATTTTCAGTGGCGAGTGTATTTTGGGTGGTGAATAGTAAGGGAATATTTTCCCTATGTGATAATATAATGGATGGCTTAAAAGGTTGATTTTATCATCAATCATCATGAAGTAGGGATTGAAACAGGTAACTTATAGTATGTATGATATTACCAAGTATTTATTTAATTTAACATCAAATGTGTAAGTTTAGTGAATTGAGTGTACGCTGAGCTGTACGTTGACTCAAATTTAACCCTTATAAGCATCCGTTAGAAATTAACTGCTAAAATTAGGCTCGCCACACTGCTATTGACACCAGTGAAGACAAGTGATTATATTTTGAAATAATCATTAATATACAAAATTTTAAATAAGTTATACGTTCAAACTAATGCAAAAATGAATAGGGAAAGCAATAAAAAAATATATTTATTATGAATTTGTGAGTAAAAACTTTCTAATCAAAAGTGACGCCGTGTCATACATTGGTATGAAACGAGATATTGAAATTATTGATAAATTGTTTAAAGTGATTCAAAATTAAAATGGTGCTGCTTAGAGCTGAAAAAAAAATCTATATGATATTACTAAACTTAAAAAAATCAACTTACCCACCGTGCTAAGTGATTTGTGCTTCCGATTTACATGTCACAGTGTTATCTTATATAACCATAACATGATTCTCACGGTTTTTATATTTAAAATTTTGCATAAAGATTAAAATTTGAAATAATAGTTAGAGATTAAATCTTGTAAATTGTTAGCATACCGCCACAACTTATTAGTTAAATATCACCTGAAATGTTGTATACATTGATTTAGTCCAAGTTTCTTGTTTGAAACATTTGCATTTTTTATTATTTATTATATAATATTAAGTCACTTAGCACGAAGAATTAATAAAAAAGATAGTTCTATTTTATTTCAATATTTTCGATAACTACTTAGTTCGACGGGATATATATTAAAAGTGAGTTATTATAAAATTATGACGTAAAAGAAAAAAACGATCCTAAGTGAATAAAATAATTATTCCACGGCTATCGTGAATTTTGACCTTATATATATTAAATAAAACAGGATTGATACTTAAAATGATAAAACTTTTCCAAAAATTCTATAAAACTATCTTCAATTGAATTTCACTATGAAAACATTGTTAAAATAAAATCCAAAAGAAATTTATCGCCTTCAATGGTATGTCTTTTTGGCAAGTCGCCAATACCGGTTGGATTAAGCAAGGCAGAGGCTGTCGCCTGCGAATACTGAGCGCTGAGTGCCAATGTGAGATAACCAAATACCGACTCAATTAGACTACAAGTGGAAACCGTACCATGCGAGCTTTGACTAGCATTCAATGAAAGCTAAATCAAAGTGTTGAGGAGCTTTTGTCAAAAGCTTTTTTTCAAACTTCGTAAGCATCGGATATAATATTCGAATTTTCTTGACTTTATATTTCTTGAAACTATAATATTCAATAAATTAAATAAATATTGCAAGCAAAAAATTATTTTAAAAAAATCAAACATATTTAATTAGTATATAATTTTGATTTCATTTACACTGGACGAATTGAACACTATGAATTTAATTTGTAATTGATTTAAAATTTAAAAAATCTGTTTTTAAATTTATCAATCAAAAGTTAACAATTATAAATGAATTTAATATTTAAAATTAATTGTTCTATGCAGTCATTTTTGTCACTATTTACCAAAACGAACATTACTGAATAATCAACAGACTGTCTCTATTTCGTACAATGCGATTATTTTCATTTTATATCGTATCCTCGATAACGTGCTTATTTTTAAGTATTTAATATCAATCAATTATTTTATTTGTTTACTGTTCTAACTCCTTAGCTAGGTGTTTATAACTTTGAAATCAGCTAATACTTTAACTACTGCACCAAAATACTTCATGCTGGTACTCATTTTATGCATAATTTTACGTTCTATTACTTATAAATTGACAACTTTTTGATTTAACGTTCCCTTTAATATTACTTGTATCTACCTAGCTGACTAAGCTTTCCTCAGCAGAGCGGGAAAACTTAAGATAATCATATATGACCATATTTGAAGCGATTAAAAAAATAAAACTTTAACCCGCATTTAATATCCGTTTTAGTGTGTTTTTTGGACTAAAAATTTATGTCAAATAATGATTTCTTCCACAAATGAATGTGAAAGAGAATATACTCATAAAATATTATCATTGTTTTCTTAGATATCTCATTTATAATGAGTGAAATATCCTAACGCTTATCATATCGCAAACAACACTTTTTGTCGTGTAATACCTGTAAAAGAAAATTTCCATAAATCCCAAAATATTGTATCGTTCATACAGTGTCGTATGCGGCCACAGGTGTCGCTAGTGTCTACACAAAGTCACGTGACACCGCTTCGCTACAATATGGTTTACATGGCCCTTGATGCTTTTCATGTCATGATGCTTCAGGTTTATGTGAACCCGTGTCGTTGAATTGCCAGCATTTACCATAAATAACAAGATTTAAATGCATAAACATCCATTGGAGTACGGTTTGTAAAGCTACACTGTGTAGTCAGCTGCTTCATACGGTTTTAAAAATGTTGACGCCGGCACCAAAATTGACATCAATTTTTATTTTCTCAAAACATATTTTCTGCGGGTATATTCTTATTATTTTTCTCTAAATTTCATTGGAAGTACCATATAAGTTTTTTTAACGTGTTTTAACAATGTAATATTATAAGTGAAATTATTATGAATGAGCTAATTTAGATAATTTTATCACGTATCAAAATTCAAAAAGTTTGTAGTAGACTGTCGAGATATAAAATATTAAACGAAAAATTAAATCATTTCAATTTCACAAGCAACTCCATCTATCATCAGGATATAAAATGCTATAAATAAAAATTATCTCTTGAGTAGGTTTTTTAAAGTATTACTTTCACAAGTTTACGATAAATGTAGTTACAATAGTTTATTACTTTTGCTTATAATATTAAGTAAAAGAATAATACAAGTAAAATTATAATTGAGATGCGAAAACTCTTAAGGTAACAATTTATTTTAAAGTTGTAACTAAGAGTAATGTTATTAGAATATAATTAAAGTCAAATCTACGTTCGTTATTTTGGTAGAGTAATAAAGTTATTTTATTACCGGAAATATGTTCATATGTTTTAAGCGGTAATATGAAAATTTCTAATTTGAATATAAGTAGGGTGGGATTGGGTAGATAGGGTGTGGGAAAAGCGAATGATGGAGTAATATTTAAGTGAAAACACATTTGGGATTCAAAGAGGATGTTGTACGACCATCTGTCGCCGGGACTGGGGCCAGATGGGGATGGTCAGTTTGAATTCAGAGGCGTAAATGACGTACTATTTATAAAGTAAAAAAATCGAACAAAAATTTTAATCAAGTTAATAGATTGTACAAAAATAATTATAAGTAAGCTTTACCCAACTCTATAAGAGTGAAAATGTAGTAAATAATATTCCAAAAATAGTTTTGCGTCAAATTAATTATATATTTCAACCGTTTTTATCATGTACGCTCCAAAAGTGGAACATATGGATCTCAATAGTATAAAGACTACTCAAAGATAGGACTATATCAATTCCCATATTGTGAAGACTTATTTTTTGCAAGGATTTGATATTAAGTCAATTATTTAACCCACGTGGTATTCATTGCTGCAAATTAGATTTTTTAAATTCTCCAGCTGTGGGACTAGATGTCACAACCTGCGGCTCTAAAGCGTGAACGCCGACTTCTAGGTGAATAAATTGCCGTAATATTAAAACTTATCTTGGCAGTTTATATTTTAATCTATACCTGAATTAACAAAAACTGCATTCATCAAAAATGAAGCTCATGAATATTTAGAAAATATTTCTAATTAAATAATAAAATTAAATCAGCACTTCGTTAGTAGCTATACATAATATTAAATTATAGATTTAAAACACAGAATAATTTTTTTGAAAATGGTTTTGTTGTTCTGTTCATTTATTATATAAAACATTGCATACATAAACGGTGAATTTTGACGTGACTTCAAATGCGCTTAAGTCTTGGGTGATTTGATTTGAGTTTTTATTTTTTTTGGTCTTAATTTTGGCAATAAAATGTGTGCTTAAATTTCTAGCCGTCACTGCTGTTTGATAAAATGCGAATGGACCGAGTTGAAAATTATTATTTGAAACACATCAGGCGTGATAATATAAACGTTTGTGTAAAATAATTCCTATGCATTTGATTTAAACAGTCTCTTTTGCATACCATCCATATTTATATTAATATACATACAAAGAAAATCTCGATAATTCGTCGTTTTCGAAAGTTTGTATGCATAATCAATGATTAAGAAACAAATATTACATTTAAACAACTAAATATGAGCATGTTGTTTGTTAATTAATGTTATCTTATATAGTTTTGAGTGTTTAGATTTCTAGGGTATCCAGACCTTGTATATTCTTTCAAAAAGTATACTATTATAATTATCATCAAACAGGAGTAAATACGAAATGATGCCGTGCTTTCCATGGTTCAATCCATTTGAAAGATTATATCTGTTTTTGATATCAAAATGACGATACAAACTATAGTGTTGAAATTTTGAAAGAAGGAAAAGTTATATAAATTTTCAAATTGTAAAAAATTGCAAAAATATGTTTACTATTTATACCTTCACCTTCAGAATTCTAATTTTTGTTTGATAAATATTTTTTATAATAAACATGAAGAAGCCCAAAACGAAAACTAGAGATGAAAAAAAATGATACTGGTACTATCAAAAAGATGTAGGCTGCAATTACCGAATTAGTATCTAAATTAAACTTTAAGTTTTGAAAAAGAATGGCTAGTAAAATTTGCGACCGAGAAAAAAGACATCAGTGTTATCCGTCACGTACTTTAAGATCTATTTAATATTTTTGATTTGACCTGAAATCATTAAACATACTTATTTTGTGCCTCCTCCACAATTAGTTCCGTGTGGGTTACATCCTTTTTCTTTTTTGCAGTCAATGTAATAATAACGCATTACAAATGATCATTAACCTTCGATAACATGTATAATTGACGATTTTTTCATTTAATAATCATTCCACATAGCAAATTAAATTTTGGTAAAATTTATGTTAAACGGAACATAAATATATTTATTAAAATGATTTAATTATGTTCATAGGCTTAAGGATTGACTGGAAAATTTTAAACTAGCAATTGTGCTTTAACTTTTGTATGATGATTTTGCACGTAGAAAATTATTTTAAATATTAGTTCGACTTCTAAAATCAACAATCGTAGTGTTTATCAAAATTGGTCGAATATTAATTTGGCTGTTCACACAAATTTTAAACGCTCTCTTAATTTGTAATCGGACACAATGCAAAATTGCAATAATTATGTTTGGAGGTTTGCCTCCCGACTCTCCACCATACAACAGTATCGTATTAAACGTCATTAAATCAATATCGAATGCGAACTGTTTGCATGAACAATGCTTGCACACCGATTAATTAACGGGCCCGTGCCATTAATTGATGTTAATACAAGCCCACTACTAAATCGATGCGAGAATATGCATATAAACTTGACTACATATTGAATGAATCGTTTGTAACAATACGAAAAGCGATTAATTATAACAATATTCTATACTATAAATAAAAACAGTTTAATAAAAATTTCGTCGTGCAACGACTGTAAATATAGTCACATGTAACGTAACGCGTGACGTTAGATTTTCATCTTATTGCGAAATATTTTAATATAGTGAATATCAAAGTTATTTTATACAGACTAATTTTGCTCCTAAAATAGAGTGTGTGGATCTATATAGTGGGAAGATATTCATTCAGAGAGTGTAGTATGTATATGGATTTCCGCAATGTGAAGGAATGTATTGAAAAATAGTTTTGCTAACGAGAATTATTTGTCAGACAATTGCTCAGTCAAATGAGCATCCAGTTCTTAATTTTTGGATTTATGAAAATTCGATGGATGTGAAAATCAAACCAGATTTCCCCAGATTACTAGGCGCGTATGTTGACCTCTACGCTAGCGGGCAGACAAATTATCAAAGGTAATCATTGAAAAATTACGTTTTTCGTAGATGACATGTCATATTTTGATACTAACATACTATTATTTTACCAAAATTACTAAATTACTCTCGACACTTAATGTGTATTTTTTTTAGCGGAAAAATATCGATATCCAACCAGAAGTGCATTGATTCAATGCAGTCCCATGGCTATTAATAAATTATGAAATTTGCATCAATCGAAAAGAGACTATTTATTTTTCAAATTAATTTCATATTTAATCATACTAAAACAGAAACCTGTATTAGATAATGTAATATTTATATTTTGCGTTACAATTTTATATGATTTATGAGTTTTCATGTCTAGAACTTTTGACTCGCTGTAAATTACTAAATTTTTTTGTAAGCTGGAAATTCTTATAAATATATACAATATTGTGTTTGTTAGAAAATATCTTAAACTAACTATATAAACTCATTAATGACACAAATATATTAAACTTAGTTTGTTAAAAAGTGTCCATGTGTCATTTATAAAAATATTTCATAACCATGAACAGAAATAATTATTTTTCCAACGATATTTACTAAAATGCAGATATTTAATGGTGTTCTAGTTGTATAAGTTTTATATATAAATGTTGTTTAAGAATTATTTTATGAAATAACATTTAACAAAGTCAAATTATTTGATACAGTTAAAACGATATCTTTGGTGTATTCAAATGTAAATTTTTACCGATTACGTTTACTTTATATAAGTATTCCAGGAGAAACGTTATAGGAGTAAACAAAAAAATTAAATTATTCCAATAAATTTGCGTTAGTAAATTTGGAAAGGGTAATAGAGTTGGTGGGTGAAGTAATTATATTGCGTTATCTTAAAATTTCTCGTTACATCTGGTGAAATAAATCTGGACGTATCAGTATCGACGGCAGAAGCGACGCCATTTGTTTTTCAAAATAATTAAAATCTTCCCCTTGACGCTTTACTAAATTACACGGGGTGAGATTTATGCAGCTTGTTTCAACTAACGTGACTGATATTCGTCAACAAAACTGTGTCACTGCAATCGAAAAAAAATTCCAAAGCTTCTTTTAAATTCAATACTGCGAATATACTATAAATTGGTTTGATAGATTTCTATTGGTCATGTACTAACATAATTGCATTATGGTGTGTATATATTGTTTAATTCTTTAAATTTAACAGGTTGTTATCATACGATATATTTCATTATCGTTATTCAGAGTGAATTAGCTAAAGTCAAAAGATACATAGAGATATGAAGTCTTTGATCAGAAAAAGAAAAATGATATTTAATTTGAATAAGCTATGCATTACATGTTTCTGAGGAGAATCTAAATTGTTTGATTGTCTCTTAGACAAACAAGTAACTTCTCAAAAATGAGTATTTAGTTTTTCTATAGCTAAGCAAATGTATAACTAGGTAACATAATAGCATTTTTGAAAGCATCTTGTGGGTACGAACTCATACGATCCAAAACTCGCCTGATCATTCATAAGCACAATAAATTGGATTTTTCCCTTTTGAAAATTCAATAACAAAATCCAGTTTTAACTTTACTTTCATGCATTAACCGTTAATTGTAAGCTTGATTTTTGAACGAAATTGAACAATATGCATATAAAATACGATTGTTTTTCTTTTCAATGTTAGCAATGTTACTATAATCAATCAATTAAAAATCTAGTGCTCCACTGGAAAAAAAATATTCTCTTTTTGGAGATGATTATGTTGATATATTGGTACTTACTTAAATTATTAAATTTATATAAAAATAATTTTAAGCGAGACAATATTTTTAATCACATTAAAATAGTTTTTGCTGATTTTTTTAGACTTTTGGAGCTAAGAGAAACTTTTTTATAAAACCACAGTATAATCGATCACCCCATGTTGATTAGTGTACACTCTAACACAAACAAATAACCCTTTATCGGTTCTGCCATCCTTATGCCAATTATGCAATTCATGTATGTTTGCTCACTAGCACATGGGACAATATATACACACGTTTGTATACACAATATATATAACAATGTGCGTGTCGAGGATAATAACTATTAAACCTTATCATACGATCTTATTAGCTATTTTTTTAATAAATCTTTTTCAAATAATGGTTGTTATTGTACAAAGTTTATTATAACTTTATCATAGACTAAATAAATGTATATTGAAAGTTGGTTTCATAATAAATATGAACGTCGTAAGTACGCATATATTTTAGTAATAAATACTTTTACGATGCACCCAATAAATTTTTGGAAAAATTTAAAAAGAAGAAATCGTGTGTATTATGGTTAATCCGTAAAATAATTTCTAGAAAAATACTTGAAGATAATTCTGCAATTTATTTTATATGAATATATTTACATATTATTTTAGGACAATTATTTGAATGCCATTATTTTGATGTGTCAAGCTTACATTATACACATATTTTCGTTTGGAATGCAATACCGCATTAACGACAAGGCTACCGAAATAAAATATATATTATGATGCCATTCGATTAAAAATTTACGCATATATATTTATTCATAAAATGTTGAATATTTGTTTTAAACTACGTTTTTATACGAAAATATGAATTATTATTTACGAAATATTTCATCGATATATTTAAAAAAAATATCAAATATTTTCATTCTCCTGCATAATTTGTGTTATGTCACTAATGCGGTATTGCATGCTTAACAAAGATATTTAAATCCATAATTAAAATATTTTGATTTTGAGAATTTTTATACAGACTGAATTAAGATAAATTTTACTAAATGAGAAAATCGGAATATGTAATTAAAACTAATCAAAATCACATTCAGAATTGTTCAACTATAAAACATATAGTAGCGATAATAAGTATTATAAATTTCCTTTTACCTTTAATACGTAATAAAGATCTGAAAACATAACAAGTGGCATACGTAATAGCGTTATCAAAAAAGAAAATCCGATGACAAAGTTTCCGAAAACACAATAATATCATATCCAACGATAAAATAGAATTAATGCAGGCAGAGTTACAAACAAGCGAGGTTCGTTTCGCAAGGAGAAAGCAGCTCGTAAAACGGATTATTATTTTTATTGCCCTCCATCTTTGTCATTGTCTCCGCAATTATTATTATTGTGGACTATAACATTTATAATACACTTTGTCGAATCAAAGCGATACGGGGAGAGGTTTTCTCTCAGATTTTGGCTGGAAATGATAACATTCTACGCATTAAAAGTTATATGCTTTGATAGTACGAGTGATGAAGCGGGTTGAAATATCCCATCTAAAAAATCAGTGGTTATCAAGGTAAATGATGATCAATTGATATGTTATTCACGTATTTTTTAAAAGTTTTTACAATTAATTAATATCGATGATTAGCAATACTTAAAAAGAACTGAGAAACAAACTCGAAATTGTTGTATAATTTCTTTACTATAGAATGACTCTTGAAGAAAGCCATTTTTATGTATGAATAAACTAGATATATTTAAAAATAATGGCTATATTATCATATTGCATAGTATACCTAATATTATATTGGAGTACAGTAAATATTAGGTTGGCAATGTTGTGGAATGGTTGATTTTTTCTCGAGTTCGATATTTTACGTATGTGAGTATTTCGCTGCAGAAAGAACAATACATTATGCACGGAAAAACATTTCGTCTCCACTCTGGGAAAACCAGTTTTATAGTAAAATTATTTTATAACAGTTGACATTTTCTACCCGCTAAAAAAACTTTAAATAGAATAGTTCACCATTAGTGTTCAGAAAATATGCACATAAACCCTGAATTTACAGGGCTTAATTGCATAATTTAAAATTCAAATCGCTCTCAGTACTCAATTTTTGGACTTAACTGATCTTTGCAGAACTTTACGATATATTTTTGAGGTAAAGTACGTTGACACAGCTGACATAATTTTCAAGTAGTGTTGTTCATTATTATAAGTCAGTCATGATCTTATGGGAAGGTTTGAATTATACAAAATTACATTTTTTTGTAGCAAAAATGAAAAACTCTTCATAAACTATTACTATAAAAAACTATAAAATATTCTGATTTAATTACTTTAATCTATCATAAAAAACAATATTATTTTTGTATAATACCTACATCTATATTATGGTTTTATTATAAAACTATCAGTATCTAGAAAATAGCCTTTACACATTACTCATGTATGTGTAAAAATACCTGAATGTCAGGTTAGGTTAGAATACTTGAATTAAATTGTTTTGTTTAAGCTATTTTTGTTTTCTTACACGGTGGGTAACTTAACGAATTTAAATTTCTGAGAGATATTTATCGAAGAACTGAATATTCTAGAACTATTATTATTAACTTACTTACGTATTTGCTAAACATTTTTGGTCCGGCACAAACAAACATTAATACATTCGGTCTCTATGTAATCTATATCTATATAACATAATAAATAAATAAAAAAAACTTTGAATGTTTTATTCGTATCTCCAGCTTGTTGAGTAAATGAATCGACCATTTATCGTGAGCTGGCGTTTTATCAGGGAAATGTTAACTGGAATAGGTGGCACGGTGTTTTATGGGCCGAAACTTCCGCGTAAAATCTCACTTTAACAGTCTTTGTGAATTTAAACTTTCGCGAAAGCTTCCCCGGGAAGAAATGTGAACATAATATCGCTGTTTCGACTGAATCATACACGCAGTAGCTAATTTAGTTAAGCTCCATAAAGCAATCGTTTTCCGCTGTTCATATAGATATACTCAGACAGCGTAAAAGGTGTTTAATAAACTTTTCCCTGATAATAAATTTACGCGCCTTATCTCGTGGAGTAAATGATGATAATATAGTTCCATATAAATCCAATGTAATATTTACACGTGTGACAAATTATTTATATTCTTACGCAAAAACTATGCTAATACCTTTACTAATTATATATTGTATTACATACTACGTAGTATGTTATATGTTCGCTCACTGCCCACATATAATGTAGCCTG